>UXGD01006020.1:0-13296 GCA_900474315.1 Torymus auratus
GTAAAATTTTCTATGAAAATCTTAAAAAGTACTATTTAAAACAGTAAAAATCCTACATTTTGAGTGTGTCCCAGCGTTACTATAAAAATAATGAATTTTCTTATAAAAAAGTAAAGTTTACAAATAAATTTTTCTCTCTGTATAGCGCCAAAATAAAATACATTAAACTTTCCCCACCTATTACCTTGCAACGCCGATCTTTGGAATTCTCTAAGATCACTGAAAACTCCTCGCTACACCCACAAAACCCCATATAAAAACCACCATTCCATTGTAACCCAAAATTCCAGTCCTTCACACACACACACTATATAGTTCTAAAACTCTCCACTGCCCCCCTCTATCTCTCTCTCTTTCACTCTCTCTCACAGCCATCAACTTGCCACTTTTCCCCGACGCGTACGTGCTATCAGCGCGCGTGGGCGTATGCGTAAACCGCTTAGCAAACTACGCCGCGGGCGCGCGTCACGTTCTTTCCGCGTACACACTATACTAGTGCGGAGCGAAATTACGCGCGCGCGAGAGTGCAAAAAAAAGGGTCAAAGGGAAAAGGGGAGAGGAAAATAGCTTCCGGCCGTGCGCGCGTAATTGAGGCGCCGCGAGTCTTTTTGTCCTTTTGTAGGCGCGCTTGTCGCGTCGCATTTCGCACGCGCGTCTTGTTGGCTGCATGCGAGAGAGAGAGAGAGAGAGACAGAGAGTGAGAGAGAGAGAGAGAAGCCGTCAGTTCGGGAGGCGCGCTCGCCCGGAATCGAATAGACGTGTGCATGCGGAGAGAGCGAGAGTGAGAGACGGCTTTTCCTTCCTGTAATACGCTCATGTGGCTTCTTCAATTATGCGGTTTTTGGTTTTGTTTTGGCTGGATGCGTATATATGCTTGAATGTTGGAAATTGTAAAGCTTAGTTGATTAATGATGCGGAGAGATGATTTGTGTGAATAATTTTTTTTGTTTTTGAGAGTCATTTCGTTTAGTGGTGGATAAAGTATTTTTAATATATACGTATATTGATATAATAAAAGGGATCAAATTATACTCGGACCACACAAAAAAAACTACAAAATTTAATCGACAGTATAGATAGAAAATATAATGCAATGGATATTCAATGAATGATAACTTTGGATCAAATAAATAAAATCAACCATTTTATTTATTTCTTAATGAAATATATATCGATTTGTAAAAAAAAAAACGAAATAAATTGAAATTCAGACAATTATTAAATTGTTTTGGAAAATTCGGAATGAAAATTTGTTCCAATGAATGAAATATATATACAATAATTAAAAAAATTCCAATTTATATTTTCTCAAAACAAATTCAAAATAAAAAAGGTAGTTACACGAGCAACTGCAACATCATACTGTTGTATATAATACGCTACAAGAACTTTTATATGAAAACTTCTGTAAAGTTCTCTTTTTTGGTAAAAACAATAACAAATTTAATGCACATATAACAAATTCACAAGTTAACAATAGAAAATTGTTGAATAAAACTTTGAAAATTTACAAAAAATAATTCCAACATAGAGAACATTATAATTAACACAATCTGACTTCCCAACAAACCGAAGAATTTCGCTAACATTGAACAACAAAGGATAGCCGAGCACTATAAGGATGTTTCGCACAATGCACTCTACGCGTTTCAATCAAAACTTCAGATACAAAAGCGCGCAGCAATTTACCAAGCTCGAATTACCCGAGCAGACAGACGCGTTTCTTTTTTTTTTTTTTTTTACTTCGCTACTGCACACTCTTTCTCGGTACACACAAAAGAAAATTACTTGACCACGCTTTATAGGCGCGGATTTTTTCGCCCTTTCGAGACAGCAACAGATACCTAGGCACTGCGCGAAAACACGTGAGCGAAAATGACGGTACACCTGCTCTGCTGTGCTGCATAACAAAATTGATGGAATCCTTATACAAGTTATATTGAAGTTGTAAATTTACTATTTGAGTAAGAATTTATTTTATGAACATGTTTCTTGATATCGTTGAAAAAATGTTATCCTACATATTTTCCTATATTATTAGATAAGAATGTATATTTAAGCTATGTGATGCTTCGAAAATGTTGTATTCTTCTAACTTTTAATTAGGAGTTAAATGTTGATAAAAACGCTTGCTCAATAACAACAAATCTAACATGCAGCTCACTTTATTCTTCTTCAATGTCTAAAAATAAAAATTTCTATGCTAGAAGATGAAAATAATCCGAAATCACAACATATTTCCAAAGACACCACCAATTTCTCCACAAAAACCAAAATTAAAAAAATTAATGCAGAATTCTAATAACACGACGATAAAATTCTATAAATAAACCATACGATAAAATAACAATATTCCAAGCATACCTATAATCACGCTAATAATACTACCATGATTACATCAAGAGGCACTTTACCATGACAACGAAATATAGGCGCACTCTCAAACGCATCCCATGGCATTATTGGCACGCGACGCTAATAATTTCCACCATCGCTCCTCTCCTCTTTCCCATTGTCACCCGCCATAAGATCGGCGCACGCTTTGAACGCGCGACGTCTTCCGCATATACGCGCAATAGGCAGCCTAACATTGTTATACGCCATATAACTCCCTACCCCCGTATCGGCACTTTGACTTTGCCCAAGTCCTTGTATGTAGAGAGAGAGTGAGAGCGCGTATAGTGCACGCTCGAGTCGCTTTTGACGCCTGCGCCATTATTCTCTGCCGCCTCGGCGCGCCTTTAATGAGCACGAAATTTCGCTTTTAAGGACACGTGTGCATGGATGAGTGCTAGTGCTGGTATGGATTCATGCTGTATCGGTGTCGTTATTTTGTTTGATTTTTTTGATTCTGGAATTTCTGGAAGCCCCTTTTTCAGGAAAAGGGCGTCTTAATCCAAATTATCATAAATTTAACAAATGAATCGAACGATTGCTTACGTAATTGCGGAGGGCAATAAATCGTATTTCCATCTTTTTTAAAGTTTCTAGGGTGTATAATTCCACACTTCCACAACCCCCTTATAAGAAAAACGAACTCCAGCGGCAGGCAGGTAACAGCCGCACGATTATTTGCGCACTCCGCGAGAGAATGGACGTTAATGACGACGAGATTTTCAGCAGCGTTAGAATTTTAATTAAGGCAACGCGCGCCGTTCTTCTGATTCTTCGACGCGTTATAATTGTCCGCGGGCGCGAACGATTGTCTCGGGGCGTATAGAGCATTTTCGGTCGTTAATGGGATGTCGTGTACAATGCGTTGTCGGCCTGTTAAATGACCGCGTGATTTAGGGAGGGAGTGATATTTTTGCGGCAAGAGGTGGGGGAGAGAAAGCAGCTTTGGTGATTTAGCGGCCGGAAGATAAGGCGGGGAGAGGGCGAATTGATGGCCGGTAATTTACAGTGTCGGCGATGAGTTACTTCGCCGCGAGATTGTATTCGGCCGCGAATGCCGCATAATGTAATTGAAATGAATTATGCATCGGCCAATCGCCCGCGGTATATATTTGCTTTTCAAAGGACGTCTTTATCGAGACGTTGCAGTTGAAAAAAGAAAGATCTGTATCGCGTTCTTTTAACTTGCTTCCTACACGTCTTTCGATATAGTAAGTCGTGGGGTTTATTAGATTTCAGCCGTTATTTCAAAGGAACAGAAATATGTTTCTATGCGATAGCTCGTATTTATATTCTATTTCTTTTAAAATTTGAAATTACTGATAAAACATTCACACATCAGCCACACCATCGATATAAAATCGTAATTTTTGTCCGCTTCGAACGCGATAGTAATAAGATATATATAAACAATATTATAGCTTTAATACATACAAACGAATAAAGTGAAAAGTATAAGAGGTATAATACATTCCAGATTAATACTATTTTTTCAAAAACTATTTTTTCACTACAAACACACAACTTTCTGCAAAAGGCGGCAAAAGTTATATACACAAAACCTGTAACGCAGATTTATCAGCTTACTTTGCGAGTGCATGCACTTCAAACGACAGATCCCAGCAAATTGCGTCGGATCTCGATTCTCGAGCCGCGAGCCCAATAGTCTCGGAGCCGTTGTATCTCCCCCTCTCTCTATCTCTCTCTTTCTCTACCGGTCACGTTGACCCCCTCACAAGCGCGTTTAATTCAAAGCGATAGAGATTCGCCCCGAGGCTGTACACGCGCGCTCGTCGGGGAATTTCGCGCAAATTTACAAACCTCCGCGTGCGCGCACGCCCCGACGGATAAAAAGAATCGCTGTTAAATCGAGAAAATTACGAATGCCGTCGTTTTGTTTTCAGAGAAGGGGGAGTTGAAGCAGTTGCTGCGCGGTCTCGCGCGCGCTTGCTTTAAATGTAATTACGAATTTTTCGGATTTTCACGGTGAGAAGTCGCGTGCGCGCGTTCTGGGAATGCTTTTTGTCGTTCGTTTGTGCAATTAAATTGTCTTGGTTCAATTTTTTTGTAGATGTAAGTAACGATAGATGTTACTTGTATAGAATTCGAAATTATAGTGTCTGGTTGTTATTATATGGCGTGATTGTAATGGTTAGAGCAAAGTCGGTTTATCATGGGCATTTAATAGTCAAGAGGGGGTTTCTTATACGTTGCCATGGCTGAAGTTCTCCGACGACGTTCTACATCGCACGCGACAATATTATTATTCGTAAACTTATACGTATTATTTTACAATTAGATGAGGATTCTTTTTCTAAAATTTAAAAAATAGAACAAAAATAAAAACAGTTGCATGGTGATTGAGTTTCAAAATTCAAATCTAGCGGATCCTCATGCCTATTTCATACAGACTGATGAAGTCAATCTTTGAGTGTTTCACAAAATTAGGCCATCGTTTTTTAAAGAGTGGATCTTAAGAATAGAAGAGAAGATGGAGCGGCGAAGGGAATGTGTTGAGCTGCGCGAAAACTATATGAAAGGCTCAGGGTAAACGTAGATTCAATTGCATGCAAATAACTCAACCCACTTTTTCCCTGAGGCTTTCATATGACGAACGGAGCTTGATTTTGTGGATCCAAAACTTTCTTGTCCTGCGCTCTACCACTGAAGTACCACTAACATATGTGGTTCAGTAGTTAAGGATCGTTTGCGATAAGAAATTCTCCTTCAAATTTATTTACCATACGTATTGTACAGATTTCACGTTTCCATTTATTTCTCATTATATAAAAAGATAAAAAGATAAAAATTCATAAAATCTAAAACGATTTCAAAGAGAAGTCATTGTTACCCTCACAAAACCAAATAATTAGAAATACCCACAAAACCATCAAACCTTTTACTTTACAGTATAATAAATATATCCCACTTACCGGATCACATATACCACAATAGTCTACATCCACCCACACACCCAAGGTCCAAAACTGGCCGTCAAAGCGAGCTCCATAATAGCCAGTGTACCTACACACCGCGCGCACCTCTTCACCAAACGCAGCAGTAGGAGCCACAAACAGGGACCCTTCGCCCTCGAGCCGCACGAATTGTATCCCAATTTAATGACGCGATCGTCCTCGCGTCCCCGGCATTTGCCTCAGCGGCTTCAATGGCTACTGCGTGAGCGCACATATACATACACCCCCGCTGCACTGTATATATACACCGGGAGTTTCTCCCTCGAGGTCGAATCGTTAATTATCCCAGCCGCCACGCGCGCCACGCCGTGCATAAAGGATCCGAGACCACGAGAGTCGCGTCTAATTAGCGCTTCGCGCGGAATATTGTGTCCGCGAGCGTCGTCGAGTATGTAGAGCGGCGGTGCGGTAATCCGAAGGATTTATATAAATTAACAAGGCGACGGTGGCTGAGTACGGGCTGCCCTCCGATTGCTCGGGGCGAGAACTGAAGACACGAGGTTTCAGATTGGCCGGGTGGATTGGAGTGGTTTGATGCTCGATAAATTAAGGTTATATATAGAAAGAAAATTGGAGTTGTGTATAAGGTTGATTTGAATATTTAATAAAGCTTAGTGTTAAAAAATACTAATTTTTATGTACATTGAAGTTAGGTAAAAGCAATTTTAACCGTTTAACAATTAGTAATAATTGCCGCGCAGCGCGCGCCCCTGCTTAGCTTTTTCAAGCTTTCTTTCGAGTTTCGAGTCGAAACTCGAAGTCACTTCGAGAGATATCGATTCGAGATTTTGTGATACCTCGCCAAAATGCTCGAAAACCGAACGAATAACGATCGCTTAATTTATATTAAGGAAATGATTTATAATTATGCATAAAGAGGAACTAATATTCACATTTTATAACAAATATTCTCTCTACGTTTGTTTTAAAGTTAATTTTTAATTTTTTGTGGAAAGGTCACGTGCTCATTACAACTTTTATAAAAGTTGCAGTACTATTGTACATATACATGTACAATGTAATAAGCTCACACGTGAAGCATAATTTTCCATGTGTAAAATGAAGCACTTACTTTTGTACATTGTGTAAAGTGAAAGTCGGTAATAAATGAAATGTGGTAATGTATTCATTAGTCTTTCATGGATAACGTTTCATTTTTATTATACTAAATTTGCTACATGATATATTATATTTTGTAATTATAAACTTCACATATTACATTAACAAAAACAAATAATGTAACCAGCGCAATTGCAATCTATAAATGGGACTAATAATTATTACAAGTCAATCCTTTATTTTAAATATACATAATTATATAATACGCTTTGTCTGATTTGCAATATCTTGAATCATAATTAATCACGAATGGAATTCAAATCAGCCTTGAACCTCGCGCGTACAAAAGGGCGCTGTAATCGTACAAGAGCCATCATTGCGACGTCGTCTGGGGAAATTCAACAGTTGAAAACGTTCTCACGCAGCTTCGGTGAGTGCGAAAGCGCGCGCACGCGCATTACGATACTCGCATTACCACGAACAACGCGGGGTATAACAGAGGCGCAGTGTGCACTGCAGTTACGTAAGTGTTAAGTAGCTCGTCGCAGGAAGTTTTGAAAGGCGGCTCGGAAGTTGAACTATAATTTTGGGAAACTTTGACGCGCGGTGTATTTATTATGTCTCGGAAGTTGGCAGGATTAATTTAAGGGCGTAATTATTAATACTTCTTTATTATCACAATAAATTAATAGAAATGTAAAGTATAAAAGAAAGTTTATACGTAAATAAGTCAATCTATAAAGTAGTTTACCTTGAGTACTATCTCTTATTATTATACCACCTTAAACATCTATATTTATTTAGATTCGTAATGCACCATTGCAGCTAAAACTGTCCTCGCAAGCTACAATAAAAAAAACGATAAAAATTTTAATTCAAAACCCCATCCATCCACTCATCCAGCGACCATCAGCCACCCCATGGCGCTCATTAATTTAAATTGAATTTTTAACGAATCCCGCGACTAAAAAAATCCATTTCTATACGCATCTGCACAGCCGTGCGCCACCGCAGATTATGAATATTTATAAAATCTTAAATTTTTCAATCCACCGGCCGCCTCGTCCACCTTTAACGACGCGCATTTTTCAACGCTTGCAACACTACCACTGCCGCGCGGGTATATAAGCTTTTCCCTAAGCTGCGCGTCGAGGAAAATGGCATTTACGAGCTTGCGCGCTCGCGAGCGCTCGGGGAGATCATTAATAAAGCACGTGGAAAGGAGAGAGAGAGAGCTCCTTGATGCGCGAGCGCGCCTCTATATAGGCGAGAGGGGTGAGGCGCAAATGTGCGTGGAAATGAATTTTGCATGAAGAGTGCAGCAGGCGACGCTGCTGAGGATGAATTTTGCGCGCGAATGTGCGTGAATGAAAAAGAAGGAGAAGATGTGTGGGTGGAGGTGAGAGGAGAGTGAGTGGACGTGACACATTTGCTTTCAGCTCTCGCGGGGGCGCCAAGGTTTTTCTCTGGAAATGGGGCAGTTTCGGCTTTGTTTGCCTTGCGGAACGAGTGGTCTTTTTCCATTAAGCCTTGGTATTTAATTTTGAAAGGTTTACTTGTTATGTGGGCAGTCGTTAAGCGATGTACAAAGAAGAGTTACTCTTTAGTACACAGTGAACTTGTATTAATTTTTTTTTAAAGCTTAATAATTAAGAGGTTATTTGAAAGTACATACATAACTAATTTTATTGTTCACACAGTGGTGAAAGGACTATTTGAAGGGAATATACACTTTTTTTAAACAGAAAATCCCCTTTTTTTCAATGAAATTTTAATTTTTCAAATGTAGTTAAAACTATATTTTAAATATAATGTTTTTTAACTACTACAAACAAAAGTTATGTTTACTTATTTTATAATGGTTTCCCAAAATCAGTTGATTTATTTCATGTAAAACGGTTAGATTAATTATCAATTTTTTTTTCTGTGAAATTACTAACATAAATGAAGTTCACTGAAGTTCAATAAATAATTTATAATACTCGTGTATTAGTCAACTGTACATTTTGAAGCCATATATACGAATTGTAACTGTTCATTTCTCGAATAAGCATCAATAATTCGTAGTCTCTCAAAATGAACGTTTCCAGGTATTTTCGCTTTATGTATTATTCGCTTCGAAATGTCACTAGGGTGAATAACGTTCGTTACTCATGCAACCGTCAAAACTTTTATTTCAAAATATTTTTCAGAAAACTACAATACATTTTAAAACACTACAATGAATTTTTCATCAAAAATACAAAAAATCATTTATCTTACAACAAAGTCAACCCTAATTTCCACCGAGTCTTTGAAGAGTATTGAATTATAAACCCGATAACAGAATACTTTTCAAAATGCATGATGCTTCCCTTTTTAAACCGGCCAAACCGCCACATCCTGCCGGCCAAAATTCCACTCGCTGACCCACTTTCCAATCGCTCGATATCAGTTCATTAGCTCTCATCAGCCAGTCGTTCCCAACAAAGCCTCTCTCGCTCCCAACATCCTTCCGGTTATCGGCTACACACCTACCAATATATACACTCTTCCGCGCATCCAGAACCGATCTTAGGCACCCACCGCTAATTTATCTTTCCGCGCGAACGCCGCGCAAAGTTCACCAGTTATACCGCGTGTACATACTATACATATATATGTCGGTCAGCGGCAGCACAATGGCGCAGCGATTTTCCGCGCGATCCCCGCGGGAAATCGAGAGCATTAAATCGCCTCGATTCAATTCCGCGGCGCGCGCGATTCAGCGCATCGATGAGAGAGGGAGATATATACCCGCGCGTGTACGTGCGCGGTAGCGAGAGGCTTTTATACGATAGGACGCGGGGCACGGGGAGAAGAAAGGAGGTGAATTAAAAAGGAGAGGAATGGGGATTGCGCGCGCCTTTCGGTTGGGAAATTAATGGCTGTTCCGAGAAATTAATTTGTTTGACGTGTGTGTATGTCGATTTATAGACATTGCCTCTTGTTTTTATATTTTGTACAGAAAGATCTTATTTGTGGAAATATGGTTGTCGGCGTTGGAGGAAGATAGGAAATTTAATTAAATGTAAGATCAATGACTTGTAGAGTCAGGCATGCAAGTCAATTTAATTAACGAACTTTTCCTCAAATTTCTTCGTGTCTTCTAAAATTACCAGGATACTTTAATTTTAATAAATTCACAATCTAATTTTCTTGTAAAATAATTATTGAATTAATTTTCCTCATAACTAAACTTTCAATGATGGATATTTTCGTTATTTTTGAAAGAACTTCCTTTGCCCCAAATTTTTTACGATACAGCCTCAAATCCTCTTTATTCAACACTTTTCGAAAATAGCTTTCGTGTCCAACGAATTTTCAAATGGATATAGAGAGTTCGCAGTTCATCTGATAGCTCGCGTCAAGAATCGTTGGTATGAAAAAAAATCGATAAAAACCTTGACATGACGTTCGACGCAAGCTTTTATCCTGATGACACTGAAAGTTAAATGAATACACTGAAATGGAGCATCGAAAGTATTTTCGCTGAGTCTCTTTCGTTGTTTGGCTTGTTACAAGTCATTTTATACGAACAATATTCTTTTAGTAAAATACTACAACCTGTGCATATATTATTCATACTTTATTAAGCTCGTTAAATCATCGCTAAATATACTTAAACAAAGTTCTTTATTTAAAATATATGAAGTATTATAAGGCTATTACCGAAGAAGTACAGCACGCTAAATAACCTCATCATTAAAAAAGACCAGCATATTCCCTGAAACAATAGAACGTAAAACAACCGTAAAGCACTTTCGCATCAGGAAAGCCCTCGCTGGTAAGCGCAAGAGCGTCGAAAGAAAGCGCAGTGCAAGCCCGCACTGTTTAACAATCATCCTCGCTCCCGGAGTCAACGACGTCGGTACACATACACACACAAAGAGAGAGACTATTCGACAGCAACGGGGGAGTCCTCCTTTCGCTTCCGCACTTGCCGTGGCGGCCGAAACAATGGGATTCCTCGCTCTTTTACCGCCGCGCGCGCGCATACATTTTTCAAGCGGCTTACGGTACACGGGGAGAGAGCCTTCAACTTCGCTCCGGGGAATTCGCCAGCTCCCTGCGCTCGATTCGAGATCTAGTGCGAAAAGTGGGTATATATGTGTATGATGGAGCGAAAGAGATAGGGGCGTAATTTAAGTGCGAGTATGTGCGATTCAAACAGGGTATGCATGGTTGATATTTATCGTCATTTGGTGGTAGTTTAATGTTGTCTGTGGGTAATGATGTTTACTAAGCTGAAAAAATTAGGAAATGTATGTTTGTTAATAAGTGCTGATGTAGAACAACCGTAATGAAATTATTCAATATATTTCAATCTCTAGAAAAATTTTACTGAGTGTAAATATTTGCTATTACCCCTAGTAGAAATCAAAAAAACACTAGCGAGTTCCTATAGCCTGCATATATTGGCTAAAAACTATGGCAATTAAAAAAAAAGAAAGTTTAAACCCAGAAATGAGCCAAGAACTGACTAGTTCTTTTTTCTAATTTCCGCCAGGCTACAATAGATGTATAATAACTTGTTTGAAAAACTTTATAACCGATAAAAAACAAATCTTTTTAAATTTTATTATCTTTTACGGATCCCCGAAACATATTATGCATTGACACATTTCGCGGCAAAGGATAAGCGCGAGAACTCCGATGGGCTTTCGAAAGTCAAACAGTCGGGAAAAGAAAATCTCGTGCTGCGCTAGAGGACTTTATACGCACGGGATGTAAACTTTGCGAATCAAGCAGTGAAATAAAGTTTGCTCGAAACACCGATTTTTCCATCTCCCCCTCGTTTGCTTTGCTTTAGGAGCTCGCGCGAGTGGTAAACAAGAAGCTATCGAAATTTACTGGGATGATGTATAGCAGAGATGAGATTTATTTGTACTGTGATTCTGATATGATATAGTTTCACTTTGTCGCTATTTACTTAACGTAGTTATAATATTTAATGACTGTTGATCAAAGGATATTTGATGTTATCTCGCAACATTTCGTCAAAGTTAAATTAGCTAATCATTTTGTATATTAGATTAATTTTCAAGAATTTGCTCACAGTGCAATGCTCTTAGTGCCTCAAAGAGCTAATTACTCGTATGATCGACAACAAATATTTACGATGTTTAAGCTCAATTAACTAGCTTTGATTGGGTAAATAAGATCTAAATAATTCAGCTAGTTTATGGATTCGAGGCAAATATTGTTTCTTCTAAGAAGTGCAAATTAAATTTAATTATTTAATTGTCTATATTATGCGTCTGCATACGTTACAATTGATGCAATCATATAAATATAGTTAGAACGTCAATTTTAAAAAGCTATTAATGTGCAAACACAATAATATATTATACCTATTATACTATTTTCGAGAAAATTCAACAATGACAGCTTCTGGTAGAATAGATATTTTCATTATTAAATCATAAATTAATCACTATAGAACAATCAATCTAGCGCAAAGGCATTACCGAATTACAATGAATAATATAAATAATGCCGTAATCGATACCGTACACAATAGCATACATAACTACCGCACTAGTATAACGATATGAGTTATATATAATAAATAATTCACTGATATCATCAACTAACAAGTATCAATCATAATATTACAAACAAAATTAACGAACATGACACATTCCTATATGGAACCTGATAATACCAGGTAGATAATTAGCATGGAAAATTAATAAAGTGATTATCATTATTCACATTTACAGCTTATTTATACCAATACCATAACAGTACACAAATTGGGAAAAAATCACTTGGTTCCGCGGCAAAATCAATCCTCCCGAAATCCCTTATCCTCTCCCTTCTCCCAACCACGAAACGGGAAAAACCAAAGCTAAGGAAATCCTGGCTCCATCAAATCACTGCCAATAGCTTAACCCAGCTCGCGCGGCCGTAAATCTATCGCGAATTATTTCCCCGCGAAGACGACACGTTCCCAGCCTCCTACTCCTGTTCATCCTTGCGCGTCTCAGGTTCTCTCTCTCCTCCGCGGCATCACCCGCGCGTAACAACGGCGGAGAAGGAAAGAGGCTCGCGAATTCGGCAACGCGCGCCTGTAATTAAATGAGACTCCCGTGACGGGCAATAGGAAGCCGACAACTCCTGGTACCACGCGACTGCGCGAACGGCAAAGCATGAAATTTCGTCTCGCGTTTGCCTTCTCTGCGCGCACCGAGCTCGCTCCCCTGTGTAAACGCATTACTAATGGAGGCAATTAAGCCCCGGCGCGCGCAGACATCAAAGAGTATAATGCGCGCGAGGCGAGGGTGGCTGCGTATAGTGTGCCGCCGCTTCCAGTGTACCGCTTTAATATCTTGCCGAATATAACGCCGGGCAAATAGTCGCGCGAGGGGCGGCGGGAGGGATGGGATTCACCTGTAATCGACGTAAACGGATTAGTCGAATGGCATATGTTAATTCGAGCGTGCAGGAGGGTGATCCGAGCCCATGAGCTGAGAGCGTGTACAGGGAGATTGGAAAAAAGGAGGTGCATGATGTGTGTTCGAGGATCTTTACTGAGTGCAGGAGAGGATCCTTTGTGCAGAGTAGCTATATTGGTTTCAGTTGGTATACTTGGTACGGTATTTTGACTGTAAAGTCATTACGAAAAGGTTTGTGAGCAAGTTCGTTAGTGAAAAATTTTTCATGAAAAATTGTTATAGTTACAAAATTTATTGCATTATTGATCACGTTTGATTCATTTTCTGAATACTTACAATATTTAGAAGAAATGTGAGAATAAATTGGCAATTTGAAGGCAAATGTGAGAAATTTAAGAATAATCGAGTAACATTTAAGTCCCAGTAAATTTCTTTATCGGCACAAAAAT
>UXGD01006021.1:0-13295 GCA_900474315.1 Torymus auratus
GAAATTATCTTGTTAAGAATAAAATCATAAAATCGCCGCTATTAAGTGTTCATTCACTGGCGATGAATTCATTCACTATGGTGACACGTATTTAGATAATAAGATTGCGTGTTCATATATACTGGTTCTTAGGAGATATTTACAGATTTTTATTAAATAAAATTTTTACTTTGATTCTTTATTCGAAATTTGCTCACCGACGTAAAGTTTTAACATTTTAGAATATAAATTTTAAAAGGGTTTTACCTTTAATCCATTTTTAAATCACTTAATTAAATAACAAAAGTTACAATTTTCTTATTCGTTCATTCACTGGTGAAGTCACCCTACTATGCGTAAAATTCAACTTTACACACAACAAACAATGCGACGACGTGCTTTACTCATACTATAAAAAAATATTGTTCGCCATGCGGGCAAAATCTCTACGACCTCATGATCGCCCAACACTTGGTGTGTAAAGTTCAACTTTATGTCCTAGTGACGAAAACTACTATTTCTTGATGTCACATGAGATTTCACTTAAAATTATTCTAAGTTATCCTTATAAATAACACATAAAAGAAAAATCAATATGTTAATTCTCAAAAAACAATTTGTATAAACATTTTATTTAAATTTTTTATCCTTGCTAATTTAATTTTAAATAAAAAAAAATTTATTCTGTATACTACCCATATTTGAACCCACTAATATCTCATATGCATTCATAGTGATATTTATTCAACTAAAATCCAGCCCCTCATAAGACGGAAATAGTGACAAGTTGTTCAAAATTTGATAGTCATTAAAAATGATAAATAGCAACAAAAAGGTAGAAGCAACTGTGTCATGGCTTTGAAAGTTCCATTTTTTTAAATTCGAAAATCTTTTCTGAAATACAACATTAAAGCTGTAAAATTGGACGTGCACTCGTACCAAAAAAAATGCACATTAAAATGTTTTATAATCGGTGGGAAAATCTTCTTCACAATCCTATAAAAAGCATTTTACATAATTCTTTTCTGTTGTGTTCTGTTGCGTTTGAATGAGACCTTACAGCCAAGACATCCTTAATTTACCAATCCACCTATTGCTCAAGAAATTCTCAAAGTCCTCTCCACGCGCCACGCGCCTTCGCATAACGGTCGACCTCTTCGCGCACCCACCCACCAATCTTCCACTCTCGCCGCGTGTATACCTAGAAAACTGCCGTAAGGGTGTTCGCGCTCCCTCTCTCTCTCTTTCCAGCGCACTCGAGCGGTCCATTAATCAAGAAGGCAAGCCGCTCGCGCATATGTATCCACCCCAAGATCTTCGGAATTTCGGAGCGCGCGCCCGCAGCTCGCGCGCGATACGGACCTGGCCACCGTTCGTGCACATATACGTACCTACGATGTGTGTACCCCCCTAGGCCCCTATACCTCCACGTATATGTGTGTGATGCCACCGTGGAAGGGGAGACTCGAGAGTATATATATGCGCGCGAGTGAGAGAGAGAGAGAGCAAAGCTTGTACGTGCACAGGGCGTGGCCAGGGGTCCGCCAATCGGAGGCCGCGCCGCGACCGCGCGAGAGCCCCGAAATCGAAGAGCGACTAAAAATTTTAGCGGCCGTGTCAAACGCCAGCGCCGCCGCCGCCGTGAGCGCCAGCCGTATGAGGGGATCAGCGCGCCTGATCTCCGAGGCTTACATTTTCCTGCGAATGCCACGGAATAAACGTATACGTGTCATGTATGTGCACGTACTTATATGTGTATACTTTTTCCAGCCGTCGCGAGCCACCCCCCGCGACGGATTTGCCATCGTCAATCTCATCGCTTTTCTCGATTTCTTTGCGAGCGCTTGTCCGTCTTCTATCTTTCTATGTGTCCGCTGGCATGTCAATTTTTTTTTTTTTTTTTTTTTTTTTTTCGTTGATGTTAAGTTGGAGGCGATGAGGATTTTCGAGGAAGACGGTTTTGGAATAGAATTTAGTTCACTCTGGGTCGAGGAAATAATTAATTGATATAAGGCTCGTTGAAGATGCAATATTGTCTGCTTAATTTAAAAAGTTATTTAATAAAAATAATATGAAAAATTCGTTTGAGTATCTATCAAACAGGCTTTAAAAGTCTGATTTTGACTGCGTCGTAACGTCGTCATTGACGGAAATAAAAAAAAAACTATGTGCGATACGACACTATCATCCTAACTATAAATCCACGGTATATGAGTCGTAGTTATGATTTTAATAGAAATGGAACCTGTTGCTTAACACTCTTATTTGAAGATTAATGTGGCATATAAGTTAAACTCCAGATTTTAAAATAGTTTCCTACTCGGAGAACTTCTAACAAATCGATTCAAAGTACTCGGTAATTGAACTTTTTTTTATAATGGTGAAAACTTGGATAAGGACCAGAATTTTTCAGGAAAGAGAATGGGTAATGAATAATCAAATACGCCATTTATTTATTTTGAAATAATTTTTATTATTTTTTTTCACATACAAAGCACGTTTATTGACTTACCTGTAACTGAAAATTTATTATTAAAACAAGTTTAGGGTAATAGATGATATTTATTTTTTATACATATTTTTTAATATTTATTGAAAGGTGATATTTGACTTATATGCAATTCTTTTGGGTAATCGCTGATAATTGATGAAAGCATTATCATAACAATCATTTTACAAAATTTTAAAAACAGAGACAAATTTTGTAGTAAAAATGACTATTTTGTATAGTGAACGTAGAAAAGACTAATTTTCACCTGAAAATTATTGTTCAAGTTATAGTGCAAAATACTATTTGTATAGTAAAAATTATACGAAATAACAGAAAATTTTTACTAAATAAATTGTAATAATTTACATGAAAATTCAATTCTGTTCAACGGCTTACTATCGAAGGTAATAATTTTGACTAGAAAATTTTTTCCGTGTAGCTATAACGCAGTTCGACATTAAGTCTTTCAATTCTAAAAATAAACCAAAAATCTTATCGCCCTGTAAGCAGTAACACTGTCCATAAAATACAATACAGTCATTCTCTTTTCTCAACCTCCGACAAACCCCTAATCCTGCTCCCAATTTCCTAAAACGCACGCATCGTGTTTTTCCTCCAAACCGCCGCAAGACTTGCACCATCCACCTTGCGCGCATGAATACCCAACCACTGTACACTACTCTCCAGGATACATGGAAGCTCTCTCTGGCGCATGCAGCAGCAGCCCGGCCCAGATAATTATTTGTCGCCGCTGCAGCGCGCTTCCACCTCTACACACTCACACACACACATATACCTCACCGCGTCTCCTCTATATACTCGCGGGCTCTGCGAAAATTGCCGCGGAGAGTCTGCATTTAATAGCCTCTCGGCGCGCTAGGCCTCGTCGCCATTAGGAATCCCACAAGGCCTCGTCGTCACTGCTGCTGCTGCATGAGCGCAACGTCCCCGGGAAGAGAGAGGGAGGGACGGAGGGAGAGGACGACCTCAGCACTCTCGGGCTCTCGAGACTGCGGTCTGCGCGCCGCTAACTTCTCTCTCGCTCCGCTCTCCGCGGCGCAATTTATGTGCACACACGGGGGGCGTTACACTGTGTATAACGGAGCTAGGCTTCTGCTGCTGCTGCTGCTGCAACGCTAAAATCATTAGAAACAAGAGAGAGAGAGGAGCGGAACGGGGGTATAGGTATAAGGTACGTACGTGTGGAGAGAGTGAGGAGAGAGGAAGGGAGGGAGGCGAGGGCTGCTGCGCAGAATCCTCTCGCTCCCTACCGAAGTGCCGTTAGAATGCTTAGATAGGCCCGCGGAGCGAGCGCGACGCGCGCTACCACTCACACACGCGCGCGGCCCGGAAATCAATATCAAAACAGCCCTGCCCGTGATGGGAGAGAACTGGCGTTGCTGGGGTCCATATATGATGTGTGTATGTGTGAGTGTGGTCGTCGTGCGTGATGGACCGGTCGTAAAGAATGTAATGAGAAATGGAAGTCGATGTGGAACAAGTGTGTAGAATGTAGATTTATGCACTGCAAAAAATAAGGGTTGGGGGGTTTGCGGTATTTTACGAAATTTCGAGTGAACATTTCAAGTGTTATGTTTATCAATATTATATCCAGCAAGAAACCTACTTTTGAGTAAAAATAGCAATAATATTTTATATTATGCATCCAAGATGTTCTAAAATATATCCTAACCGAAACATTCTTTCTTTGGGAATTATTATAAAAAGTCAAATTTTATATATTATCCAAGCTGTTTAGAATAGTTTTATCACATAAATTACGTACATATACTATTTTTTACTACTACGTTATTCATTTTTTTAATGCATCAAATCATCTAATTTGGAGCAGCTACATGCAGGATTGAAGCTCGTTAAGGAAGATATTCCCCGAAAGTCGATGCGAATTTTATGCCTCTGTAGGATATTAAGGACTCCTCGTGTAAAAGTACAGTAGCTTTAAAGCTTTGAAGCGCAGCCGAAAGTATTCAGCTTGGGCTTTCGAGTGAAATTTAGAGCACTCAGATGACAGATTTGATGTATTATATATAGGAAGCGGTGCGGTATAAAAGTGGTTCGAGCTTTCATAGAATCAGATGTTTCAAAAAGCGTTTAGCAAATTTTTTACGACCAATGTTTATTTATCATTTAGGAGTAATTTTTATGGATAATGGAGTTGGTACACAATTAAATATTTCAATATATAAGTTTGAATAGCGTAATTAACAATGATACTGGTTGTGGGTTAAAATGGCAAAACGGTTTTTAAAAGAAAAACAATATTTCAAAACGAAGGAATGTGTATATAATAGTTATTGGTTTCGATTTATCAGCAAAATGTATATCACGGAAAATAAATTGCAAAATAACATTTTCTCCCCTCTCTCGCAGCTCGTATCAACTCCACCCCGCAGGCAGACGTTTTTCTACTCAAACCGTTAAACCCCCAACTAATAATTTACTCAACCCTGCCGCGCCGCACATCAAACCCACTCGCCACTCCATTCGCTCTCCAGACCTAATACACCTCGACGACATCGCGCGGCACCCTCACAAAGGAAAAAGAAACACATCACACAGGGCCTCGTACTCCCTCGCATAATCGCCCCACGCGCGCTCTCCGAAAGAAAAGCTCGCCGCTTGGCATCAAAGCTATACGCTGGTACATACGTGTGCGGGGCTAAATTAGTCGGGGAACTCGCGCAACCTCTCCGTGCATCTAATTTGCCGCGCGGTTCGCTTCAAAGCGGAGAGACAGAAGAAGAGAGCGAGGGCGCGCACGTGAAAATTCCTCACTCTTTCTTTCTTTACCAGGGCGAGCCAGCCGCCGCGGCTGCTTAAAATTCATAAGGCGCTCTGTTTACTTACTAAAGATACGCGCTCGCGCGTTATATTCCTCTGCCTTCAGCCGCTTTTCGACGCCCCTTCCCGCGCAAAGTACCGGCGCTCTTCTCTCTCTCTCGCTCTCTTCTTCTTCCGCGCTCTCGCCGCACGGTCTATATACGTTTACGCTTTATATCTTTTCTCTCGGCGCCGACGTCGTCGTAGCCGCCTGTCTCTCCTCCTCCTCCTCCGCGTGCTTTATCGCGGGGAATAAAATTATTGGTTGCACTTTTCTCTTCTCTTCCCTATACATATATATACAGGACCTGTCCGCGTTTTTCTCTTCTCTTTTTTATCTCCGCTATACGACGGCCACTCGAGGCGCCCGCAGCCCGGCATCTCGAGAAAAACGTCGATGTCCGCGCGAATGTTTCATAATGGCCGCGGCGCGGCTCAGACAGACGATGGCTACTTGTCAGGAGCGCCGATTATTATTATATTCCCTTCGATTTCTTATAAACCCGTCGCGGGGAGAGAGAGAGAGAAAGGGAGAGAGCGTCTTTGTGGCGGGGGCCACTCGTTCGCCCGGCGATTACCGTCTTGAATTCGTAATTACTCGCAAGGGATTTCGCCGTTTCGTTGCCGAGTGGCCGATGAAGGGGGGAGTGTAATTGCGTGGTTTCAAGGAAATAATGTTTTTATCAATAAGTTCTAATTGCCTCTGTGTATTAATAATAACGGAAGGTATTATAGACTTTACGATCTTTATATAATAGGGTTTTCTGATATTAAAATAATTTAGTCTTTACGGTCTATCTTTTTCTACTGATATATATATACTAAGATATTCAAAAATGAAAAATGTTTAATGCATATATCAAAAGTTTACTTAGCGATGTAGGTATATAGCGAATATTCGAGTATAAAATTATGAAATCTTTAGTTTCAGATCTACTTATATGAAATTTTAGATTGTTTGAACGCCAAAATTGACGTTAAATATATAACCTTCTTTTTAACTAGATTTTCAAATATTGTGATATGAGTGATGCTGTAATTCGAAAGAAGTGTAGGTACATCAAGTAAAGAAAAACATTTTCTTAAACCAAATATTATTATTATACAAGATAGCGCGATCTTAACACAAAATTTAACAAAACACTGAAATCTTTATTATTTTTTATCTGATTCGAATTTGGATAGTCTCATTTTGTTCCTTTTGCAATGGCAGGGGAAGATACCTTATCAAAATTCAAAAATTATTAATACCCTCCATTCACTCGGACGACAATCTCATACTCGTCCGAAAATCATCTCTCTCACACTAGTATCAAATGTACTATTTTTTTTACTTGAAGTACACTCTATCCAATTACAGCATCACTCATATTCGAAAACATAGTTAAAAATTCTTTATATTTAACAATAATTGTGGCGTTCGAACCACCGAAAACTATGGTTCAGAGTATTAAAATATAAATAACAAAAACTCTAATTTTCAGGATATGCGCAGAAAAGTTGCCATAAAATCGATTAAAACGGCGTGTCTAACTAAATTTGAAGCTGATCTGCTTCTTCTCCCTATTTAACGACTTTCCTAATTTTATTGAATCTTCCCTAATTTTCTGGCCTTTATTTGACTCGTTTAAAAATTAGTTCAAAGACGATAGTTTTATTATAGTTTTTAAGTGATCTCAAAAAATTCTCATGTTCCATATTTACACCAGGAGTTACAACGTTTCTTAATCTTCTAATAATAAATGCATTGTATTTCAAATCCTCCCTTATATAGATACGATGGGAAACTAACATTCTGCTCTGACAAACGTAAAATCGTGTTTCCCCAACGAATTGAAAAAACTCTCCGTACTACTAATCAACCCCACCCTCCAGCTCCTCACAAAGGAAGTACACTCCTATTCCTTGCAACGCATTACATTCATAAGATAACAAGGGCGCCTCTCGCCGCTATAAAAGCCAGCTTTCTAAACATCGGCATCCCTCGCCGTCTAAGGTCTTCCTAATTAAGGCGCGCGAGTCGCAGCTCTCGCCCAAAACTACTGTACTCCCTTTTGCTCGCCCTGCGCGTTAGCTCTTCTCTCTCTGCGTTTGTCAATTGTTGTCTCTCGGGGTACAGAGAAAACGGAGAGAGAGAGGCAGCGAAACTCGGGGCGGTTTCTCGTTTCCCATTTGTCTTTGACTCTCTTGGTCCCTCTCTCCGCCCATTTAATCGCGTGCTCGCGCGTCGGCGTTTACTTTTGCCCCGGCGATAAAACACGCGCGCGGGCGCTTTTGACGTCGCTCCTGCCTCGGCACGTATATATCCTCTCTCCCCTGCGCGTCCACGTCACACAGAGAGAGAGCGAGGCACCTAGCGTAGAGAGAGGGAAGCGGTGAAGCTACTATTAACTCATTACGGCAACTTCTTCGCATTATTATCACATCCTCTCTTTGAGCTCGCTCCTGGCTCCGCGAGAGACGTGGAACTGACAGCGAGCGAGCGAGGAAGTTGGCTGGCGCAAGCCATTGTTTCGCACGCGCGCTCGCGCACACACGCGAAGAGAGGAAGAGACAGAGAGGGAGCCTCTATTTGGCACATGCAGAGAAGAGAGAGAATGGAAGAGGAGAGAGAGAGAGAGAGGAGCAGCAGCAGCTCGCGCGCGTCTTAGAGGTTGCACACGGCGCGCGCTCCGTGGCGCGTATAAAAGGGAGCAGGCGAGAGAGAGAGAGAGCTTTCGCTTCTCTGATACGTGCCAGAGAGAGGGAGAGAGTACGTAGAGCAAGCCAGCCATCTTGCCACAAACTTGACTCGACCAATCAGAGTCGACGTTGTGGTCACCCGGGCTTTCGCCCTCTCTCCCGCGCCCGCCTGCCACCCCCGCGCGTATGTGCCGTAGGTGTGTGTGCACGCCCGAGTGCGCGCTCCGAGAGCTATATACGCGTTCGCTCGCTCTATGCGGCGCCGCACACCCTTTAATTCTAATCAATTTAGCGTGCGAGCTCCAAGCGCGCGGCCGCAGGGAGTGAGAGAGAAGCGAAAGGGGGTAAGTAACCTCTCGGGGCCTGCAACGTTCTTCGCGAGAGCATGCGAGGATGCGAGGCTGCTGCTGCTGCTTCCTGTATCGCGAAATAATTAGAGGCGGACTAATCGACCGAACTTTGCGCCAGGCAGAGAGAGCTAAAGTGGCTATAGAGTTTTCGGCGTGAGGCGTGGGGATTTTCCTGGTGGCGGTCATTGTTTTAAGGATTTCATTTAGGGTATATGCTGGGAGCTTAATTTATTTCGATTTTTTAAGACATTTTTGAAAGTTATTGCATTCTTCATAAGAGGACGTGGTATGATAGTTATGTGGCAACTATTATACATGCTTTCGATGATCTTCCCAACGAGTATAAAACTCTATCTAGTAATAAGAGTTGGTAGTATTAAAATTAAACTGAAAAATTACATGACATCTAATTACGATGTTACAAATTATTAAAATGTTTATCAAATTGTTATTTGCGAATACATATTTTATACGAATTTTATATTTTAGCTTCAAGTATTTAGTCTGTAAGTATTGTGCCAACCTCTATGTACAAGTATTTCATATACTTCTGTAGAATTTACTTATGTAATTTTAATTTGGTGAAATAAGTAAATAAATAAATTTAAATAAATTTAATAAGGATTGAATATAGCTTGCGTAGCGAAAAATTTATGTATGTCACGTCCGAAAGCGGAGTAAAATATGAGCGCAGCATGAAAAATTATTTTGAAGCAAGATGTAGAAGTTATCTATACAACTATAAGTTAATCACTTTGAAAGATATTCACAATAATTTTTCTTCTGTCGAATTATAATAGCATATAAAAAATTTGATATGGCAGATTTTGTAGAAATGATCTGTTCAAAGAATATACGATATAAGATATTTTATTACTGATTAAATGAAGATTTTGTGATAAGTAACTATTGAATACTTTTCTGAGAATTTCGTGCAAATTATTAAAATACATTTAGATAGATTTTTATGACACTTTACATGTTCTTAATAATTTGTATGAGGAGTCCATAAAACACTTTGAAAAGATAATATACTGATGAAATATTATCCAAAAAATATTTGAACTAAAAAAACCTCTAAATTATAAATACAACTAGATATTTAATCCGACATCAAGTATAAATTTATACTCACATTATTTTTGCATTATTAAAAACGATCACTACTTGATTTACTAGTAAAATATATAGATATATAAGTTCTTTTACTTTAGATAAAATTATTTCTATTATTTTAGTCAAAGTATACGAAAATTCACGAATTTTCAAAGTAACCTTATTTCACCTAAGACCATAAAATTACATTTGTAGAATATTGATACGATTTTCCCGTGACTGCGTAACAGTCAAGTGCAGAATACTCTATCGCTTGCATTTTCAAAGGAGAAATCATTTTTTACTCGTCCCCCGAAAGAGGGGAAAGGGCGGATTCGCATAAAAGCAGATAGAGACGAAAAAGTCGATTTATTTGTGCTCCTGATTGGAGGATATGAAGTCAAGGGCTTCTCCGAGATATAACTTCGCCGCATTGGAGTTAGAAAGTATGATCTGTGTGCTCTCGATATTTTCCTCTTGAAAGCCGGAAAAAGGAAGGGAAAAGAGATCCAGCGGCTGCACGTAGGAGTTGGAGGTGGAGGAAAAATCTGCTTGACGTTACACAGACTAAATGAAAATCGAAGAACCATCTCCAAGGCGGATGCTCTTTTTAACTTACAAATAATTTTTCGATTAATATTATTCGTTCGAAAATCAACTGTTATTCTGATATTTTCTTTTGCTTTAAAGTAAAGGTATAATAATTGTTTTCAACTTATTTTGACGATAATATTAAATTCATTTAAACAAGAATTAGCTATATGTCAATGATTCTCGGGTTATTAGTGCTATACAGACAAGTACTTGTCTTTTGAAAATAGATATAAGACGAAGCAAGATAACACATTTCATGTATATTATATTTATATGAACTTTTTTATGAAGGTATTAGCGCTTATTTATTGGTAGTTAAATCTCACCGTAAAATTATTTCGCAATTCACTGTCTTACCAGTCACCGAAAACGATGAATAGTGCCTTCAATTTTTCATACATACAAAATCTAAATAACGAAAAACTTGACGAAGGAACCTGTAATTAGCTCTAAAATACTCAATATATTCCTTTAATCCAACCGGTAAACGCTCCAAACGCAATTTCTACATACACTCTCCCCATCAGTCCACCCCTTCATCAACCCCTCATTTTAATTAATTAAAGAAACAAACACGCGCGCTCACCTAATCTCAAATTCAAATAACCGCTCGCTCTTGTCTCTCGCGATATACACCGCTCGTTAAAGCCCGCGCGCCTCGTCGTAAAACCCCGCTCCGCGCTTGCGATCGGCAATAAAGCCGCCGCCGCTGAGCGAAAAATAAAGGATCGCCCCACGACAATGAAGATACGAGCTGTTTAGCGGTTAATTAACTCTCGCAGGGGCGTTTCTTATATATACCACGGATATTTCCGCGAGGCATTAGCCTCTCCTGCCAGCGGGGGGAGAAAACTTGCGCCAGTGGAACGAGTCTAGCGGCCTCGGGACGGGAGTTTTTAAGTACTTCCGACAAGAGAGAGAGAGCGAGAGTCGAAGACCAGTGTGACGGGGACGGTCGCGCTTTTAACTTCTCGACTCTGTCACCTGTCGCGCGCGTCCGAGCGCTTCATTATTCGTGTGCAGGAGAGAAAGACGGGGCGGGACGGCCCGGAAGCGCCGCGAAGTTGCTTATAATGCATGTGCCGCGGTTGGAGCGAGAGGGAGAGAAAGAGAGAGGGCCGACGGCGAGCTGAGGAATGAAACTTGAGTATTTGCCCTCGAACGTATAAATGCGTAATGGGGGGTATTTTGTCTTAGTCATTGGGGTTATTAGGCGAGACGAGGGTTAGGCGAATTCTTTTCAAGAAAAAGCTAACGTTACATTGACAGAAAATGATTTATGAAGGATTTTTTTATAATGTTAAAAGGCGATGTAAATTATTAAGTCATAGCTCCTTCATAATTAAAGCTAATAAGAAATAACTTCCTTTATAATCATTGCTGTCTATATGAATAAATATTCAAGGAATCAGCCTTGCAAGCTTAATAATAATTTAATTATCGGAAGTAGACTTCAGATTTCGAATTGTTAATTATGCGCACCTTCTATAAATTTACTAATACTAGTTTTCACCACAGTATTGCTTTTTTGTTCAAATATAAATGCAAACATAAATACAAAGGTATTATCGAATCAGATTTGAAGGCAGCCATATAGCCGAAAAATAGAATGTAATATTCATCAACGAAAAAACTATCAATGAAACATTGTCTGTTAAGAAATTCTATACCGGTGGAGTAAAAACTTACAAAACGATATTTCCAAAGAAAACGTACTGCATAAGGAAACACTTTTTTGCGAATTGAAATCAGTTTAATCTCTTTTAACGGTAATTTGCGAATCCCCGATAAAACGCCGGTATATTTTATTTCTACAAAATAATATCGGATCCACTGAAAGCTCAGAGACGATCAATACCACGAGACCACGGCAATCACTTAAAATCCATCCATACAACTCCGACCGCTCTATAAAAATTCGAACGCGAATCTCTCGTTAATCTCATCAATAGCCAAGCGCCGTCATGGCACCGTCTCGGAGGCAGCCGGCAACGGCGACGAAGACGAAGCGCCCGAATGAAAGAGTAATGCCTCGACCGCGCGCTTATGCGCTCTTAATTCGCGTAAAATACTTATTTAATAAAGCAAACGAACGAGCGAGCGCGAACGCGCGTCTCTCTTTCAGGCTCGTTCCTTTTTACGAGATCGACGTCGCCGTCGCGAGCGAGGAAGCCTCTCGAGTGGCTTTCGAGCTAATAAAAAAATTACCCCGAGCGCGAGCGTGAAAAAAACTCGGCGAGGGTGCCATTCAAGCCTCTCCGCGCAAACGTACATATATATCTCTCTCGCGCGCTTCGAATTGAAAACACAACGCGAGGGAATAATCGAGGGAGCGGGAGAGATATAAACAAGGAAAGACGCGAGCGAGAGTTTAAATTGGGGACGCGGATAATGACGCGAGGCGCTCCGATGTTGTCATATACGCGCGCGCGTGCATGCAATTGGCTTTTTTATGCGAGCGGTGCCGGTTGTACCACCTATATACGACGCCAGAGAGAGAGAGAACGAGAGGGATGATTCGAGTGCGTGCGCTCGCTCGCGCATGTCTAGATGCTCGTGCAAATTAGCCGCGGCTGAGGTGTCGTTATTTTTTTTACGACTCACTGGGTTTTACCCATTAGCTGCGGTAGTGCTTTTTTTTCTCTCTCCCAGGTGGGTTGAAAGCGGTGTAAACTCGCAAATTGTGGGGGCGTTTTGGTTTGAGTTGTTGAAAATGTCGATTTTTGAAGTGGCAGCTAGTGCGTGTAATTTTAATTGAATTGACGCTTAACAGTGATAATACCCTTGATCGATAGACTGCAGTTTGAAGAACATTTTAATTTAAACTCGATATCATTTTTTAGTCAATTTTTCTTTATGAATAGAATGATTTTTTTAAATAGATAGTATAATTTATATAAAAATATTGATCAACATGTTTTATTATATAATTTCTGTTTTTTAAAATGGTATACTAGATCAAACGCGCGCTACGCGCGCGCAGTTGAGCTGTGCTTTGAATACAATGTTCGAAAATGGGAAAATAACCTTATAAGAAAAATATAAACAAACAACATTACGTTGTCATGCTGCACAGAGCTAGAGCAACATTTCTTATTAATCAACATTTTTTAATTTAAAGAAAAGGAATTAAAGCTCTTTTTTTAGAGTTTTTATTTCTTTTTTGAAACCTGCAGTAGATGAATCCTGGGCTAAATGGCTGAGGTTTGAAGAGAAGAGCATTTTTTGACATTTTCTTAAAAAGTAAGAAGTTACTCTAGAAA
>UXGD01006022.1:0-13295 GCA_900474315.1 Torymus auratus
TGGTTGCGCTAGCATAGCGCTATATTGGCGCAATACCATAATTTACTATAGCGCCAATACAGCGCCCATATAGCGCATTATTTTTAATATTTCCATAGCACTATATTGGCGCTATATCGTCGCGCGGTACGAAGAAAAGCCATCTTGGAAGTTACAGGCGAAGAAAAGCCAAAGACACGCCTAAGACGAAGAAAAGCCAACAAACGGCTGTGTCGCGAAAAAAAAGCCAGTTTGCACCCTCCCAGACGAAGAAAAGCCAGTTTCACTTGTCTTAGACGAAAAAAAGACAGTTTGCGCCGCCCCTGGACGAAAAATCCTAACTGATAAAAATTTAATTCTGTTAGCAAAAATACTTTTATACGTACGCGTATTGATAAATAATGTTGTATTGTACTTGTGAATTTTAATTATCGCAATACAATTACTACATCGATACTAAGCGGTTCTAGGATCTCGAATCAACGTACTGTAACAGTTCCTAGTTTGTCACTGGCTTTGAACATATGTCAAAAGCATTGCAACGCCGTTCATGACTTACATTGTACTGTGTACTCGCAGTCGTAGGTTTATTGTACTTTCAGATGCATCCGAAAAATAAGCAACGACTCCGAGCTACAGAGGCGCGACGCGCAGCACTCCAAGCGATTGACGCAGTAGGGACACCCCTGGGACTATTGCGTTCCTATAAGAATTGCACTGTGTTAGTATAGGTGTACCTATATCTAGCACAATAATTGTACAATTGCGCGTACACTATCATGAACGACTATTGATGAACAACTTATTGCAGTACTTTTGACAAATGTTTAAAGACAATGATAAAAAACTGGAATTATCAGTACAATGAATCGGGATTCCTAGAACCGCTTATTAGTAGTATACAAAAGTAATTCCATTGTAAATTTATACATTAAATTTAAAAAAATATAAAATAAACTTAGAAAAAGTCATCATTTATTTACTTTCTTTGTAATTAAAATGTATTGATTTTGACACTCTGAAATATGTAGGAAGCCCAACCGCGAATCTTAGTGGTTTAACAGTACACTTTATTGTTCATTGGGAAACGAATTTTCATGGATTCCATGTAAAATTGATGTAGAAATCGATACCAAAAAGCCCTTATTTCATACGAAATTTCATGAAATTTAAAGTTAAAACATAGTCGGTAATCTTTATCAAAATCTATTCTTCGTATATAGATTTTCATGTAAATTTTTTCTTAAATATTTTTCTTAATACCGGGTTGAAAGTACCACATTCGCAGCGAATGATTCGCTCCCGGCTAGAAATGGCAAATATAATATTTTCGGCTCGTTATTGCGAAAAATAGTATACGCAACACGGGGATAAAGAGAGCAACCCCAGAGCACATGTATGTAATTTACACGTGCTCTGGACTGGACAACTCTTTACCCTCCTAGTTACGAAATATATACTATAGTAATGTATTCCATTATGTATTTTTATGAAAATTTCCGGCTATATATTACTGCAAAAAATTTCTAAATACTTTTCAGACTTATTTCTCCCTATATTTCTATAGGTAGATTTTTCTTTAAACATTTTAGCAGTTATATTTAAATTGGTTTTCTTGTAGGTTTCCTTGTGTAATTCCATGCTAAAGTACGTTTTATGTAGATTCCATTATAATTTTCATGAAAATTTTCGTAAAATCACTTTTCGAAAATTCCGTTTTGATCGCTTCTAAAGGTGGAATAAAAGATACGAGAAAAATAATTAAAAATGGCCTATTTTACGCAATTTTCGAAACTTTGAAGGCGCACCTTCCTCGTGTTCTCTTGTTCCTCGTTCCTCGGTACTTCTCGTATGTGGACTGTCATTGTTCTTTCGACCTACTGTAGTCTCTAAAAATAAATATGTAAAAAGCAGTTCACTGGTGCGAATAAGTGAAAAAATTGACTATTTTCTTAGTGAATATTCACTTGTTACGCAAGGAAAATTTTATTTCTCTTCTTAAATAAGTGAATATTAACTGAAGAATTAGTCAATTTTTTTACTTATTCGAACCAGTGGCCGACTTTTAACATACATTCATTTTTAAAGAGTACCTTCTCATTCTTCTTTGTACACTGTACAATTTGTACTCATACTCCTGGAACACTATACACTCCTTGTATGCCACCTAGTATATATACCTCTAATTGATGTTTCTCACTCTTACTGGTTGATCCTAACCGGGAGTGTTTTCTTTTATACGCTTCCGTCGTCAGCGTTTTGAGACATTTTTCGCACCTCATCTAGTGCTGATGATATGTGTATTGTGATACACTTACATTGAGAAAAAATTTTAGTAAAAATTATTAATAGTTTCCTAAAAATTACCATATTATCTAGTGAAGCTGTCACAAACTGTAAGAACCCAAAATACTACCATACTTCATCATGAGAAATTTTGCTAGAAATATTGGAAAATTTACTATACAGTATTGGAAAATTTACAGTTAAGTTTGATAATTTGTTGAGTCTGCATAGTCTGTGGTTGCTTACAAGACATTATAGTAATTTTTCCAAAACTTTTTTCAGTGTTCTGGTGAAGTCGCTACGTCTACTCGTATTTAGTACATATTGCCCTATACATTATTTGCTACGACAAATATGTAGATGTCGTTATTCAGTGCATATTATATCATAGAGCATCAACCCGTGACATATTGGTTTTGATGTCAGTTTTTTTAAATTTATTTTTTAATATTTAAAAAACAACTATTTATGTTTTATAGACTTTATAATTATCTATTATGTTTATTTAATTATTTAAAACTAGCAGAAATACCTCACTCGCTAACGCTCGCACGGCTTAAATACTTCATTCGAAGTGCTGTTTCTAAAAGAACAATATTGTACTTACATAGTACAATATTGTTGTATGTAAGCCAACAATAATGGCCAGGTCGCCAGATTTGGTAATATTTCTGACACTTATGCGTACAGAGATGCCCACATTGGAATCCGTCATCTGGATGGTACTACCCAAAGGGACATTTCCATGTGTATATCATGGTGTGAAGCAATATTGTCTACATCTATGCTGATCAACAGGAAATTTTACAAAATCTGGCGAATCTGGTAAAGTAAAATAAAATTGACGCAATGTTTGGATCAGGTTGTATCTACAGAGAAATTAATGTACTTATATTTAATAAATCTTGATATCACAACTACGCTAAACTTAAATTTCTATTACTTACATAGATGAAGTTTTGAACAATACTCACAAAAATTGATTCATTAAAAAGTTTTTGTCTTTTCATAAAGCAGTAGATTCACACTCTTCTTTAATCGTTAAACTTTATCTATATATTATAAGGTGGTATTAATAAAATTATTATTTCAAATTATTTGATATCTTTCGTTGCACTTTATTTTCCAATTAACAAAAACGTAGGAAAATCGTTCTTTTTAAAAACTAGCTACATTCAACGCGTTTCGTGTGTATAATTATAATTTTTATTTTGGAGGTTATGAACGTGATAAAGTTATTTAGTTCCAATTTAAAAGTCTGTTTTAATCAGTTAAAATTAAACAAGAATAATGTAATTTATATAAATAAAATAATGAAATTTTGCTTATACTATTTTTATTACTCAGTTTTAGATTCTTAAACTCAAGAATTCAATCTTGAAAATCCGAACGTATTAGATTTTGGCACCCATTTCCTGAAGACCAATCAAACGTGTCAACAAGAACCAATTAAAACAGTTTTATTGTGATGATAGATTTCGTCCATCACTTTTTAAAGATAGGAATAATTTATTTTAGAGAGCATATGAGTATGAAATTGATTACTCAATAAAAAAGCTGATACAGCTTAATTTATCACAATGCATGCTTAAGCTTTTGAAATTTCACAACATATTATTCTATGTGAATAAGTCACTCTATTAAAGAATACACACGTTTTTCAAGAAAAAAGGAAAAATATAATCCATCTTCCCGCTTGACGACCCTTGAATTGTAGACATAATGGATAATCGATAGCAAGAGAGAAGAAGACTCAAAGGCGCAAGCTGTAGTCGTAGAAGATCGATCATCATTCACAATGCAATTATTATGTGTTCCAACTTTAATCGCTATATCATCATCATTTGGTACAACGCAACAAGTATTTCGATCTTAGTTTTGCAGTCGTGACAGTAGCTTAGAAGGAGGCGAAGTCGTCTGTAGGAGTTCGCGTTTATTGACTTCTTAAAAAGATACTTTCAAGAAAGAAAAAAACGGCATGAAACGGAATGCAGGCTTCACTTTCTGCGCATACAAGGAAATAGCAAGACTTTGCTTATTTTGGTTCTTTGGAAATAAAACTAAAGAAAATGAGCTTTTATTCACTTTTTCAGAACTAACAATATTAATTCTTTCCAAAGTAATAAAAGTTTAAAGTTGAACAATTAAAATGCACTGTAAAACCACTAAAATTCGCGGTTTGACTTCATACATATTTTAGTGCAATTTCATTAAAATTTTAAATTTTCATAACTCAGGAGAAATTAATATTTTTTAATTTTGATAGAATCCAAAATGATATTCTATAGTTTCAGCCGAAATCCCCGATCCGGATTTGAGTCACTCTTCAAGTAAAACTTTAAATGTGAATGTAAAAAATGACAGACTGCAGATAATTTGAAGTATATAAAGTGGGAAATATTTTTATGGGAATTGAAGGTCTTAAAACATGTTTTAGAACATTTTTTGTTGTTATTCCAAAACTTCCTCTATTAAGGTCACAAAAAGTACAATATTAGTTATGCATTAATAAATAAGTCTTCAATATTATAATACACAATAACTTATAATTATGTATTATTTATGTTTTAGGTGAGTAACTTCAACGATTTTCTATTTCTTGGAACAACACTTTGTCGATAGCTGGCTTGTACGTAATTATATATTCTCTTAATTTACAATATGTGATGATAATGATACCTGAATAAGAAATTAGAAAGTATCAGAAACTTTACGTATTTTAATTTAATTTTTCCGTTTTCAAAAAGAAATTTTTGTAATGACCACTGTTAATATCAAGCAGCATCGACAACATGCATTATAATTTTTTTCCGTAAATCATTGTGTGCTATAGAATTTACCTCGAATTTTTAATACTAAATGTGTGTATAGAACGATTAAACAAGATTAAACCTCTTTTCGGATAAACACACGCAAGCTTCGTTTAAGTCCTTGCGTTCTTAGTGTCAATCTGGCTCCGTGCCACTTAACGCCACAGACGCTTTCCCAGGAAACGCTCAAGTCACTCGTGGAGGCGTCATATGTGCGCTAGGTTGTAGTATAGTATAGTAGTTCTTCTGCGAGCTCGACTTCCAGGAAAGTGATCGGGACCAGGCCAGCTAACGATTTATATAGCCCAGAGCACGCGCGCTGTACACTCGCCGGTGTGCTTGCACTACAGCTTGCGGCTCTATATACGGCAAGGAGATAATAAAACTCAGCTAGCGGTGAAATACTATCACGACCCTCTCGCTCGCTGCAAAGCACATCAGCGCGAGTGTTCGCTAGCTCGAGCTGCTATACCAACTTTTCGAATCACTTGATCACTCTTACGAGCACAGAGGATGCCCGTCTGTGTTACTATATCGCCACACTTTATGATCGTCCAATCGAAACTTTGCGCGTACTAGCCTTTGGCTCGCCACCTCGCGGAAACAAATAAGCAGAGATGCATGTTTCCTCAGAATTACCCACGGATCTCCACAATCATTCGATCAGTTTACAAGCGAGAAGATGGCGACGCTGCCCGTCGTGCTCTCGCTTCCCAGCCCAACCGCGTAGCTCTGCATAACACGGAGTTAAATAAGTTTCCTGGAATGAATGGCGTGCAAACTTGCGTAATCGAAATCTGCCGCAAACTTATACACCCTAGAGCTCTCGGCCGCCTTTATACCAGCGTGGCCACCGTCGGAGCGCCGCCACAGCCACGTGATAAATGTTTTACTTGTCAAGATAAGGGATTTCGATGCCACGATTGCGGTGCTTTAAACCATAGCCTCGACAGTGTTTCAAGATTTACTCTTTCGTTTTTTCATAAGTTTAGTTTCTTAACTGATAGATAATAACAACTGTTGATACTGATACCATGATGAATTTATAATTTTATCGCCATTCAATACATAATCCGTCTAACTAGCTCTTATTATGATTTGACTTATTATAACTTTCGGAATAAAACGTCACAGTTATGATGGCCTTCCAGGGTCAGCAATTCACGAGTTGGACACTCCACTAACTGGGCACAACCGTTGACCTCGGCTTGATTTAAATCGTTATATTGTAATTATACTGAAGGGGATATAGAAGCGAACTTTACCGATGGTGACCCCCACCTCGCGCCGCGAGGTGGTATTGAAAATTTAATTGCTATCGATTTTGTATCGTGTAAAGAATGCGGGATCACAGCATTTTCAATAATCAAAATGTTCAATAACTTATATAATACAATATTCTTAAAATTGACGCATGGAATTACGTCAAAGTCACAGTCATCTTACAATTTTCTATGTGAAACGGCATCCTCACCTCGCGTCGTATTTCCCATTATTTGTCTTAGCTAAAAATTATTCAATGATTTATAACGTTTATAAACATTCTTTATTATAACAAGAATACGGGATCACCGCATTTTTATGCTTTACGATTGTATACTTTTTTTATTTATGATATTAGGAAAATTTCAACCAATCAGCGTGGCTCCGACATCACCTTAATATTTTTTTCATTTTTCATGTCCATTTAGTTATCTCATCTGTAAGAGTGGATCAGGAAGATTATTATTTAAAGTACTAAAATTGTGAATACATATGTGGATTTTACTTATTTCTAAGTGAAGTAATAACATTTACTTTTTCCTAATTAAAGTTTTGTTATTCTATAAATAAAAAAAAATAAATATTGCACCAACTTAAATAGTTTTTTCAGTTTTAACGAATACAATAATCATCAATTTAAAAAAAATAATTTTTTTGTAGCTCTTTAGAAATTTTTAATGATAATTAAACGTTAAAAACAAATACGAGAGATTGTTTGTTATTACGAAATTAACAAAATAAATATTTTAATCAAGTTGAAAAAAGCCAAGCAATAATTGAAAAAACTTGATTGTAAAAAAATATAACTTTGCTTTTTATTAATTATACTACCTAGTATTTATCACTACTTTATAGTTTTTCTCCAAACGCTGCTATAAACATAAGTAATGTTATACATGCTAGTATAACATTACTATGCCGAAAAAGCAAAGTTATATTTTTAATAATATATATTGCAATATAAGTTATAAAATAATTATCCTTTGGAAATTTCAGGTTCTATTTCACTATTTTTAGGCACGACAGCTTCTCGAGAGAGCCTTACATTTTTGCCAGAGTGGAAATTGTAACCCTTCAAATTCTGAAACTTTACAATATAAAATCTATTTTCGATAAAAAACGAGTCCATTTTAAGGGTCTCCGAGGATGTATGTATGTCTGTACGTATATATATGTAATGAAGAAAACCGATATATTATAAATTTTGATGAGATCTAATCGAAAAGAATGCCAAACCTTCCTTTTATTATATATGTGATGTATCTATTTTGAGAAAGATCTGTTTAAGAGCTGATGGTCTAGACGAATAAAGGCGCTACCTCGAATTGCCATTTAAGAATGCGCTACATCGCGTTTTCACGTTAAGGGGATTAGTATCCTGTATTAAGGTAGTTCACTATTTAATTTTTATGTCATAAATTATTAAAATATATTAATGTAACTACATACGGGTATAAACGGCGAATGCTTTCTAAACCGAAAAAAATTATTATAATAAAAAATTGTCAATCGAACACGTAAATATAAGTAAAAAGTTACTTTCGCTTCTTAGGAATTTTTTTATTTTTCATTTGATTTTAATGTTTAACACATCATTTGGCTTCTTAACCATTTGTCTATGACCCATCCAGGCTTATATTATGAAATAATTAATATATACGAAGCAACGTGTAATTGTTTACAGTTTGAGGACAAAAAGTTTCAAAGTTTCTTGTGTTTAAACGGTAAACAGTTAAATGTTGCTTTTTATATATAAATTATTTCATAATATAAGCTTGATGGATCGTAGACAAATGTTTAAAGAGCAAAATGAGATGTTAAGGGGGTGTCGCACTATACTAACACTGTTTTATCGACGAAACATCTAAAAGTAATTAATATACATAGGAGGATAATGATTTACGCCTTGAACGAATTCAGTTGCCCTGCGTAATGTTGTAATACATCATTCTGCAAAGTTTCGAGGTAAAAAAATGACGACACCTTTGTTTATTTTTGGAAAGAAATTTGGTTAATTTTCATTAATTTTCGTTCCAAAAATAAACAAGGTGCCGTCGTTTTTTTTGTCTCGAAACTTCGTCGAACGATGTATTGGAGGATTACGCAGGGCAAGTGATTTTGTTTAAGACGCAAATCATTATCCTTTTATTTATATTAATTATTTTGACATGTTTCGCCGATAAAAAAGGGTTACTGGTAAACATTAAACACCTTAAATATTAAAATCAAATGAAAAATAAAAAATTGGTAAGAAGCAAAAGTAACTTTTTACTTATTTGAACAATATCTACATGTTCGATTAACAATTTTTTATTACAATAATTTTTTCGGTTCAGAAAGGATGCGCACTTAATACCTGGGTGCAGTTACATTAATAGTTTTTAATAATTTATGACAAAAATTAAACCCTCTTAATATAGAAATGCGAGCACAAATGAAATTTTGAAAAAATCGATTTTTACGCGTAATGTATCAAAAATTAATTCAGTATAAATATAACACATGCTTTAGGTAGAACTAATAAAAAAACATCTTTTTGATACAGTGAGCATAAAATGTTATTTTACATTTTCTGTAAATTTAAAAAATTGCTTTTACACCCCCTGCATCGAAAAATATCATTCGATAGACGTGCGAAAGATGATTTTACTCTCGTGTAATTATCACCCTAGCTTCGCTCGGGCGAGTAACCTCGCACCCGTGCTAGAATCATCACTTTCACAATGTGTATCGAAACATACTATTTTTATATTGAACATTTTTTTGTACAATCTATTCCCGATGAGCTTGCAGCACAAAAATGATTTTTAACGAGGAAATGTACATAAAAAGGTCGATTTTCGGTTATAATTTAGCAGGATTTAATTTTATACGGAAATTATAAATGCAAAAGTTCGAATTTTAATATTAAAAAAAAATATTTTTGAAATTATTTCTACATAATGAACTCCTGACGAGCTAGACCTATAAACATAAATTTTTTAACACCTAAATACACCTAAAATAGTACATTTTCGCTGATAACTATTTCTTAAAATAAAGACCATTAGATTCAACGGATCACAAATTGTATTAGGCGTCATACGATTTTTCCAAGGCGAGGCTGAAATTTTACGAGGACCTTCCCCTAATAGACCAATCGATTGCTTGTAACTAACTAATAATGTAAAAATTAACTAATTAATTAATCAATTAATTAGACAACTTTGTAAGTCACGTAGTTAGAGTTAATAATACTCGAAAGAGCGATTGCAACAGTGGTTCCCGGAATTGGTGTGCAGAGAACTTCGATAGCTCGTTGATACTGTGGGCCACACGCCAAGGGATAAACGACGGATCGGTTCTCTGTCACACATATATGCGTAGGCGAGCATACGCTAGAGCATTAGTGTGGAATTTCATGCTCGTCGTCCACTTCATATAGAGAGACCGACGCGGGCGACGTATCGAAAGCTAAAGTTACTATAAACTTCCTCCTTGGGGAATTAAACTCTGCCCCGTCGCGAGACCGTTGCACGTATATATTCGTCTTATTACTGACATTGTAATTACCGTGGAAATGCTGCTACTGCTGGTGCCTGGTTCTCGTAAAACGAGTCTATATACGCGCCACAGCTTCATCGGTCGCTGCTCCGTATTGCGAGGCGCGACGCGCGTCCGGAAACTTGGCTTCGAATTATGTGCCCCCATGCTCCGAGGAGTTTCGAGGCAGAGTCATTCGCGGGCAAGAGTAAGAGCAAGACGGGGCGTGCTTCCTAGAGTAGACGGAAAGAAGTTGATATGGAGAAATAAGTTCGGGCGATTGCTCGAGAATGCTAGCTGAGGGAGTGAGAGAGAGAGAGAGAGAGATCCCGCTCACTCACGCTCGCCTTTGCTTCTGTCTTTCTCGCCTCAAAGGAAATGTCCGCGGTAAACATTCCGCGTCAAAGACCGAATAGATGAATGAATTCGCTGCGACTCAAAGCATTATATATGAGAGGGGAAGAGAAGCTAAAACTTAAAAACCAAAGTAATATCAAAGTACTTCGTTTACCGAGTCAACTCGGGGAATAAAAAGTGATTTTACCTGTGCATAAGCCAAAGGGCGCCACGCATACAATGAGGGGCTCCGGCGAATGCGTCTTCTGAGCAAATAGAAGTTTGCGCAGAGAAATTTCTGATTAAGGATTGTTTGCCGCGTATAAGGAGATCTTTCTCCTTTGCTTCCTCTTTGTTTACAATAATTACTCCATAAATGATTGGATAGGCATTATACAAATAAAATCTTTACTAAAGTTGATGCATTGCATAACCAATATATTATTTAAACTCCAAATTTTCTGTCACGAATCATTTCGTAAATATTATTGAGGTAGTTATATTCCAAGATACATATACCTTGTGGAAAATAATTTTTATTTTACAAATATAAGATCTGACAATGTGAGAGAATCTACATTAGTTTGATTAAGCTAAGTGCCAAATTTAAGTATTTTTATTCAAATGTCCTAATTTTCTTAAACTACAAATGGTTGTTCATATCATTTGTCGTTAGATTACTTCATGCTTTCAATTAGGAAGTAATTTATAATCAAATGATAATAAGAATTAAAAAACTGTAAGAAAATGTTAATAAGTGTGAAGAAGTGTCAAAAACTGTAAAAAAATTTTTGAATTACGATCCTGTCGTAAATTATAAATGTTAATAACAGTTAACAACTGTTAAAAATTACTTAAAACTATTTACTATTTTTATTGGTCTTTATTTATATGTTATAACAAAATCAGAGTACAGTTTGTCGTAGCATTGTCCAAAATTATCAATATCTCTGTCGTAAAGATTATAAATGTTAATAACAGTTAATAACTGTTAAAAATTATTTAAAAGTATTTGTAATCTACTATCTTAAATTGTTTATAAATCTTACAAACTGTAGGATCCTGGACAAATTTTCAAATAGTTTTTAGGAGCTTAAAACAGTTTAAAACAGTTTCAAATAATTCTGAATGATATTTAAAATGAATCAATAATTTGTAATTAATCAAACTATTATTAAGGATGCATACCACTTTACACGCTTAAAATTTAAGCTATATTTATAAATTTTTCTTATAGTTCCTATGATAGATATCGATATGAATGCTTTTGGGTTTAATAAAGGCACTCTTAAAGTATATGAAACAATTTTCTTTTTAAATTTTACATTGTTTATTTATGTACAATTGTAACAACCGTTGAGCGTCTCAAAAAAATGGATGTTGGTGGCGGGCATGATTTTGAAGCGAGAAATCATCTTAAATACAAAATTCAAAAAAATTTAGATTCAGTAAGGCCGTGGCTATTGCTGGAACCAGGATAATTCAGTTTCATGCAAAAATAACAAAATTTTCAGTTAAAAAACATATAGAATTTAAATTTTGACGTTATCCTAGTTCCAACGTTAGCCATACATGTGACGAAAACGTGGTAAAAATTTGGGAATGATCGGTTGAATACTTTTTACGAGATTTACGAGTCATACTCGGGAAGTCAAGTACGAGCTGATAGCTAGCAGACAGATACACTGTTTTGACTACTGATGTACCGGTAGAACCTCCTTAAGATAAAAGAAAATTCGTTTATGAATTTGAGAGATATTTGAGGTTCAAACTGTTTTTTTCGGGAACGGCTTTATGTGTTCTATGTGTGTGTTGTTCACTGGATATTGTATTTCGCATCTCTTCCTCATGATCTAATTGTAGTACCCCCTCTTCCCGCCGAATTTACGACACGTCTAAAGCAAAAAAGAGCTGTAGCGGCCGTACCGCGCCACCGTAGCTGTCCCCGGCTCTCCCTCACTTGATCCTCATTCTTTTTCTTGGTGCCGGAGGAATTGCGCGTCTCACGGAAAATGTCAGGTTAAAAGGGCTCTGATCCCAGTTGTTGACATTTTCACAGTATTAGTTGAAATAACGCCTCGGAGAAGCGGATGCAGATCAAGAAATGAGTACGATATTTCGTTTTTTATTGTTTTTTCTTATCTGTTTAAGCCGCGGACTGGTGTCGTCGATTGCGCAGTGCACGGCAGATGTTTTCAGAGGCGTCTTGTTTGGATTTTATCCGAACAAGGCGCATTACTGTGTAATGTAAGCCTGCAGCCGAGGATACTTTCAAAGGCGTCTTGTTTGGATTTTATCCGAACGAGACATATTAATGTGTAATGTAAGTCTGCAGCTGAGAATATTAGCCTTGTTCAGGTTTTAACTGATCAAGGCACATAGTTTTACAATGTAACTATGGCAGTGGCTGATCGGCTAAGATCATTCTTGTTCGGGCTCTTTCTCGTCAGAGGTTCATAACTAGGTTATGTTGCCCAAGCCACGAGGCCCATGAGTCAACGCATTCCTGCGGAGGACCGGTACGCTGCAAATATCACGACTCATCAACTTCGGCGTCGGGGACCGCGCAGCGGAAGTCTGCACGGCCCTCGGGAGGCGAGCGGCCATTGTTGTCGTGCGCGCGCTCGCGCATCGGCGGTCTCGGCGGACTCGGCGGGCTCCGCGCACGTGGTGTGGTGCTTGGCCTTGGGTAACGCTGCGACGCAAAACTGTATGGGCCCGTGTTGCTTCACGCGGCACTCTAGATGTACATCATAATATACGGCACGCTCGCTGTTATTTATATCACGGAAGGAGGACTGAAACTAAAGCTTATCTGTTTATCTGCGTCCATCAATCAGGTGCTAACCTGATGCTAGCACCTGATTGATTTTCATAGTTTTACTGTGATTTAATATCGCCATTTATATAAATGTATATGCAGCAATCATTTGGTTTTACCTGTTTAATATTCATAGTCTTACTAGGACTTAATGTTGCCATTTCTGTAATTTTAATATATATATATATATCACCCTATATATAGACGTAAGCGTTATATGTTAACGTAGTTCCTCCACCGCTCGCTCCAACGTTCCCTCCACTTTTTAACGTTAAATT
>UXGD01006023.1:0-13294 GCA_900474315.1 Torymus auratus
GCCATACCCATGGCGGATGTACACGCGGATATCGTGGTCAAGGTTTTCTTCGAGGGGTGGATCTGTCTGTTCGGCACACCGCTCACCATCTCATCGGATCAAGGGTCTCAATTCGAATCAGCGTTGTTCGCCGACCTGTCCAACCTCGTCGGCGTGCAAGAACGAGAACAACACCGTATTATCCGCACGTCAACGAACACCGAAGGCCGCACTCATGTACCACCCGCACAGTCCCGTGGCTCGATGCCCTTGGCCTGCACATTGCGTTCAAGGATGATCTCCAAGCATCCCCGACTGAGATCGCTCATTGATTCGAGTCTCAAACCTAGTTATAATTGTATCATATTATTACTCATCCGAAGTTCTACAGAAGTGCTAATGAAATTAAGTGTTGCTAGTTTTATAATTCGAACGGTCGACTTCATTTCATTGCCAGTTCCACGATCTGATCCTTTATATCCTCAAAACTCTGTGGGCTTATTTAAGCGAGATAAGACTTATATTTGTAAAAAACTGCTACTTGAGGCAGATTCTGAAGAGGCTGATCATATACAATAGATGGAAAATAGTATTTTTGCAGCGTACGAAGATCGGCGAAGCTGGTCCGAGTGTCGCTCGATCACACGAGGGCGTGAAATCTTACGGCCACGTGACGAACATTATTTTTTCATATACGTGTTCCTCCATTTTACGGAACTCAGTGCCGTCGTAAACATGCGATTACACGTACCTGAAACTGGATACGTGAAATCACATTTCACGTTCGCAAATCAGTCCGTAAAATTGAATTTTATGGGCACGTAAATTAAAAAATATGTATTTTTCTTGAAACCATCATGAATCAAGCAAAACAATCCCATAATCTCTGCTCAAAATCTTAAAAAAGTTTACTTATTTGTTATTTCCATACGGGTTGGTAAGAAAATTTATAAGGTGTGTTTACAAACTTTATTTCTTTATTTAAACATGTAATAAAGTTGTACAAGTATTTTTTTAATACATTAATACAAAAAATATAAAAATGCTTTAATCGCAAAAAAAAATAATCAAATAAAATAAAATAAAAAATCCAGGACCCGCATCCTGGAGTGCCCTTTTTTAGTTCACAATCACAACAAAATAGTTTCTTGTACTACAGTTTCGATCACAAAAAAAAACATATGAACTTAGTTCACAATCTCTTAATTTAACCACATTCGGCAGTCGAATGAACAATGAAAAAATATATCAGCAATACTATTAATGCTAATTGTTAATTTTTGTTTCATATCTTGAGCTTACAATAGAAAAATAGACTTTCTGAACTTTTTATTTAGTATTCAAACATTCATAGTCAAACGTATGATGCAGAACAATCATCATTTATCTTTCTAGAGAAAAAGTTTCTTTCTAGAGAAAAAATCTTATTTTAAAATGCAAAAAAAAATATTTATTGTACCTTAAATAATTTAAATTTAGATATAAATATCTCATTCAGATAAATATATTAAATTTCTAGGAAAATTTCCGGGTCCTGGATTTTCCTACTCTTGCAGGAAACACTTTCTTTTAACAAATCATGAGACACCGTGTTTCCGGGTTTTTCTGAATGGGTACTTTACATGGGCATTATACAGTGTAATGTGAAAAATCCTTGAAAATACTAAAAATTAAATGATTGCATGGCCTATAGAAAAAAAAATAGGGCCCATTCAGAAGAACCCTGTAACACGTGTCTCATTATTTGTTAAAAGGAAGTATTTCCTGCAAGAGTAGGAAAATCCAGGACCCGCATCCCTGGTGTGTCCTTTTTTAGTTCACAATCACTTAATTTTAGATCACATTATGAATCTTATAAATAAAATAATCTCTTTATAAAAAAATATAAAACAAAATAGTTTCTTGTACTACAGTTTCGATCACAAAAAAAATATATGAACTTAGTTCACAATCTCTTAATTTAAGATCACATTGAGATCTTATAAATAAAATTATCTCTTAAAAAGAAAATAATTTTTTATACTTAAGTTTTGATCCCAAAATATCTACTATACGAACTTCATACAGTAGTCTATCACGCCTTCATATTAATTATTAATATCTTAATATTTTTTCTATTAATACTTTATGATCAGTTAAGCTTTAGACATAGATTTTCTTTTTATTGCTAATTTAACCCAAGTTTGAAGATCATTTATCGATACACTAGATTTTGAAGGAGATCTTGATAAAAATTTACCACATGTCTTATTTGACGGTATCTTCTGAGCTTTTATGTACTTTTCAAATTTCGAATAAATATAACCTGGTATAGTATTCCTCTGTGGTACATAATCTTGAGTTTTATTTTTTTTTCGTTGAAGATGGATCCATGACCGAATCTGTGCATCAGTCCTTTGACTTAAAGTTTTATCCTTTGTTCTTCTAATAAAAGCATTAACAGCGCTTACAGAAGGTGCTGGATAATCATTATCAAGAGCATGTGGAAAGTCAGCCAGAAGAACATTTATTGATTCTTTCTTCCATTGTATTCGCTTTTTCTCTGTAACTAATTGTCAATTCAAAAAATTTAGTAAATAGCAAAACAACTTTAATGACGTTAAAAAAATATAAAATAAAAAAATTAAAAATATATATATATATATTTCTTTGTACCATGGAATTATAAACTTTAATAATTTTGTGTACAATGAAATTCATTAAAATAACGTTGAATTAAATTATAAAAAAAATTAAAATAAAATCAATTTTCTAGACGAGTTCACCTTACGTTAAGTTGTAAGAATAAATGAAAACAAATTAGAAAAATTCTAGGTATATGCATTTATTTAAAAAGTTATTGGATAATAAATGAGATAAAAACTTGTGGAACTACAAGTTATTTATTTTATAAATTTATTGTAATTAGTCTGGTTAATAAATAAATAAATAAATTATCATTTATAAATTTTCTTACGATTAGTAAATTTTACTGTGATTGTGATAAATAGTTCTCAAAGCTTTTTTCGATGGTACAAAGATTAATCATGCATATTTGTTTAAATTCAATCAGCTGCATTTTTTATCGCCTCTTATTAGTGATTAAACGTATGTTTGTGTCAGTTTGGTGTACCTCACATGTATTTCAATAATTAGAATCTTAGAGTCAGAGTGGTTTATTTTTAGTTTTACTTATAAGTAGGGTATTTATAGAGTTTTTTAATATCGGCAAATCCATGATACTTTTAAGTAATTGTGAGACCTTTTTTAGGTAATTTATATCTTTATAGTAATTTATGCTATTAGCATGGCTGTGAAGCTCATACACGAGACTGGGTGTAAAATTTAATTTTTACGTAGAAAACCAGTCCTGTAATCAATATTAGTGTACTGCGCAGGCTGCAGCCTAGGGATGTACAAAACTGTCTAATAAAGGTCAACTTTTCGAGAGTGACAAAAAGTGGACTTTTTTGGAAATTCATCTCGCAGCGTGGCTCCAATATTGTATGATTATTGGATAGTTTTAATACAGATTAAATATAAGTGTCTTAAAACTCATTGTAATGATATGAATGAAAATTCTTGATAATTATTACTCATTTATAATTTCGATGATTTATTATTCCATCATCCATTATTTCACATCTATTTTGTTGATATTTAGTTATACTTTCAAGAAATTAATCAAACTTTTAAATATTAAAATTGGATGGAAGTTTTTAGCATTGTTAGTCCAAAAAGAAAGTATAATCTCATAGTTTTAAGTATTTCATCTGCCAAAACAAAAACTCTTTTGCTCATAAAGAAAATCTAATGTGTACAACAACTTTGATCATGAATAATATAAAAAGCTTTACTTAAATTGTTTTGTGAAGGTGGAAGTATCAAAACAATCAAGTTAGTAAAATACCAGGCTCAAAGACTCCGGCCTTCCATTGTAAGTACCAATGAATTGGTAGCATTATTTTGGTTAGGTTTTGCCACATATTTACTTTCAACAGGGAAGGAATCGCTTTCACCAGAGATTTTTGTGCTATCTAATAAATATATTATTAGATTAGGTATAGATATTTTATTTATTTACTTATGAATTATTTTCCCATAAACATTGTGATTGTGATTTGCATTCAAAACAAATTTTCCGTTTTCAAGCCTCTTTCCGATGATACAGAGAAAAACTTTTCCATGTCTGATGCAATTCTGTCAGCTTAATTTTGGAGTGCCTTTTAGTGTATACACATATGTTCACGTCAGTTTGATGTGATACCATCAGGATAGAATTGCAGCCAAAGTCTAAGAACCATAACAATTTAGTCTTTTTTGTTAATTAAAAATGCCATAAATTACAATATGTGTACATTTAGATTAATGAAAAAAAAGCGGTCATTGGTCAATTTTTTCAAACACTTGACCTTGTTGAAAGTAAATATTATGGACTTTATTGTGTAATTTTACATAGGACTGAAGTTTGTAAGATGGAATACAATAAAATTAAAAAAAAAAAAAAAAAAAAAAGATTAGATTCAGATAGTTTTTTGCATTTTTGCTGCTTTATTAAATTCTAAAAAATCATTGCATTCCAATGACACAAATTTTAGGCCTATAATTATATTATATATTACAATTAACCCTTTGATCACCACATTTGACTAATTGAAGTCAAGTTTTCTTTTTACTTATTGTATATATTGGCCACAAGGTCTTATTCAAGAGTTTATTACTTATGCAAATTTACTCTTTGTAATTAAATATACGATAATGTAAATGTATTCTGGTAATAAATTTTATATTTAAGTGTGCCTTAAATGTCACACGGGTGATCAGAAAGTTAATTATCTTGAGATGTAATAATTTTAGTTAATATTACCTGAAGGAATGCTGCTATTCATTAAATTGGTGTTATTTTCATCTCCACTTTTATCAGATTCAATAAATTCATCAAATTCCATGGGCTGATTTACTTTGATTAATTGTTCTTGTGGCTGATCTTTCTTGAAATCATCTGCAAGTGCAATCTCATTCATCTCAGTATTCAAGGGTCGTTTCTGTTTCGTTTGAACTTGCCGCACCATGTTCGAGATAGAGACATCCCTTTCGAAGACTCGTTGTCTGTAATTTTGTACATGGATTCTAGGAGTGTGACCTAGAAAAGATGAAAGATTTTCCACTTGTTGTTCATTTATTCCTTCTACCATCTCTTCTGTAGCAAGTTGTTTCCGAAAAAGTGTTCCTCTGAGCGTTTCAGGATCCTTTGCACCACACAGATTAGAAAATTTATTCATTAAGCTGCAAGCAGAGACAAAACTGAATTGAGTAGACTCTAAAAATAGATAATTGATAGTCCAGTTGTTTAGCATGGGAGGACTGTAGACTCGGTGACTTCAAACTTTTTTTATATTCTACTTCATACGATTCATCGGAACTCGAAGATGAAGTTCTCTTTCGTTCCGCATTCTTGATTACTTCTGAAAAAAACATTAATAATTAACAAAATTCACTCACACCTTTATTTATTGCGAATAATATTTTTATTAACACTCAATTGACTTCAGACTTTTAATAGAACCACCTCAAGATAAAAATTTTTTGAAATTTTGCAATTAAAGCGGTGTTATTATTCTAACCTTTTCGTGATAGCTGCTTAGCACTGGAGGACTGCAAGTTGAAGTCGGGCTCTAAAAATCGGTTCATACTTTTGTCTACTTCATCTGATTCATCGGAACATAAAGATGAAGTATTCTTTCGTTTCGTATTGAGGATTGCTTCTGACAAAAAAATTAAAAATTAATCAAATTCTCTAATACGTGTATTTATTAGTTGCGTAATGCAGACAAGTACAAATAAACAAGAAAAATATATAGAATAAGAAACGCAAAACTCAACATCAATAACGCTATCTATCGATTACTCTTTCTCAAGATATGATCTACTAAAAGCACAATTATTTTAAATTTCTTCGTTTTTTCTTTTTATTTATTTATTTATTTTTTTGGCAACTTTGTAGTAAAAAATGAGTAGAAAATCTCTGAAATATAGTTGATTTATCACAAATGAAAAAACGGAAAAAAGTATCTATTTTTAGTAACAACGAATCGAATATATCACATTTGCAATTTTCAGCCGGGAGTGAAACATCAGTTACTTTATTTTACACCCTCTACCGTGAATCTACCCTTTATCACTTTCGGCGTATTATAACGCGGCAGTCTTAGCAGTCTTGGCAGTATTATTGTACGCATTAGACGCTGTAAAGCCACAAAATTAAATTCTTACCTTTTCGAGATAGTTGGTTAGCACTGGTGGACTGTAGACTGGAAGACTTCGTACTATTTTTTTTATCGACATTACATTTTGACTTCGTACTATTTTTTTATCGACTTGTTTTGACTTCAGTATTGCATCTGAAAAAAACATTAAAAATTATCAAAATTCACTGACAAGTCTATGTATTAGTTGCGTTATTCAGAAAAGTACAAATGAACAAAAAAAATATATAGAATAAGAAACGCAAAACTCAACACCACTAGCGCCATCTAGCGAGTACTTTTTCTCGAGATACGATCTACTAAAGAAAAATTGTTTTTAATTTGCTCAAAAAAATTTTTTTTTTCAACTATGTAGTAAAAAAAATGAGTAGAATATCTCTGAAATATAGTTGATTTATCATAAATGAAAAAACGGAAAGAAGTAAGTATTTTTAGTAACAACGGATCGAAAATATTACATTTGCGATTTTGAGCTGGGAGCGAAACATCAGTTAATTCATTATACCGCCTTTATCGTGAACTACCGTCTGTCAATTTTCACGTTCTATAACGCGGTAGTCTCGGAAGAATCAGTGTACGCATTAGACGCAATGAAGCCAAGAAATTTAAATTCTTACCTTTTCCAGATAGTTCTTTAGCATGGGAGGACTGTGGACTCGAAGACTTCGAACTTTTTTTATGTTCTACTTCATACGGTTCATCGGAACTCGAAGATGAAGTTCTCTTTCGTTTCGCATTCTTGATTACTTCTGAAAAAAACATTGAAAATTAACAAAATTCACTCACACCTGTATTACTTAGTTGTGTAATGCACTTTTGCGATTTGGCGCCGGGAGCGAATGTGGTGTTTTAGACCCGGTGCATGCAAATAAATACAAATGACTTAAAATAAAATATAGGCAATCTTACTTTTGAATGCTTTGACATTTGGATTTAAATGTTGTCTCTTCTGATTAGATCGTTTATTGGGGCCTACGCTCTTTTGTATACGCGCCGGCATCTCTTCAGCTTCAGCTTCATCTTCAATCTCTTGTCGAGAATCTGCAAGTCATTAATTACTTTAAAATATTACATGTAATTAAATATAATAAACGGATGTATTCTTTCATGATAACTAGTGAAAAATAGGAATTTGAAAAAGCTTTGTATAGAGCGCGATTAGTGTGTAATAAAATCTTTCATTACAGTTTCAGGATGTAGAACATATTTTAAAGGGTGAATGATAGATAAATGATTTTAAAGGGTTTCACATAGATAAGTTTAACAGTAGACTTTTATGAAAACTTCTAATTTTTCGTAGTTTGATTCCAGATAGTTTTATCAGTTTACAGAAATATAAGGAGAAAAATTTTTGGAAATGAAGATGGAGCTGCAAAAAAGTTTCTAGAGTTTCTTATATGAACGATACCTCACGAATAAACAAGACTTGGGAACTAACAAATAAACTACGCAACAAGTCGGTGGAAAGTTGCCAAACCGTTCTTTGCAATAAGGGCGATGCTGAAGGATCACTCCGACGAAAAGCAAGAGTCGTAGCGCAAGAATTTTCTCGACGTCTGTGAGAAGATTTCATGAAGACGTTTGCCACAGATGCAAGAATTTAGTCCTACGAATATCCTTAGCTAGACATTGCCACAGAGACATAAACTTTGTTATTTTTTGAAAGCCCTCTGAATAAAGACCGAAAAGGATACCGATGCATTCACCAAAACCAACAAAATGCTCAAGGCCTTAAGGCAATGTGAACCTCAAAATCAACCCAATTTCATTATTTAATTAATAAATATTCGACCGTTTATTTGGAAAAACAATTCTCAGACACTCCGTGTATGTAAATACTATGCTCAGATTTTTTTTCGTGCGATTCTATTAGCATTTTCATGAGATACGCCCTTTTCGAAACTGGAAAAATTAGAAGTATACAGATCCCTACTTATCGGCATTGTGGCTTTTATTTAATTAAATAAATTCCTGGTAGATTTTCGAAAAAACAGCTCTGTCAGGCGCTCCGTATATGTAAATACTATACTTAATTTTTTTTTAGTGATTCTATTATTATTTGCAAAAGATAAATACATTCTAAAATTTGTCGGTAAGTACACATTACCTTAAAGAAATTAAGTCAGGCGTGTTGTTGCTAATTATCAAAAAAATATAACGCTTGTCCCGTTAAGAAAGCGTTCAAAAGTTATACCTGTGGTCGTGCTAGATTAAGTCTTATGGTAACACGGCATTGTTATCTTGGAAACGACTGGAGCAACAAAATCACATAACAGATTAACAAACATTAGTAATGAAGTGAGCCGTTCTTCGCGTTAAAAGATGATATATTGTATAGATGTTACAGCTCTGCCCATGCTGCCTTAAGTCTTCAGGTAGCGCGCAAATTGGCAACTAATTAGCAACAAAATATGCCGCCTGTCCCATTAAAAAATGTTATGCAGTTCAAATGTTACAATTGTGGCCGTGCTAGCTCAAGTCTTCACAGCTTCGATATCTCGGAAACGGCTGGAGCTACAAAATCGCGTTTAACAAAATAGGAACAAATTATTAATAAAATATGCCGCTTGACCCGTTAAAAACTGTTAGTTGTAGCTGTGGTTGTGCTCGCTGAAGTCACGTCATATCAAGTAAAAAATGTTAAACTGCACGTTATATAGGAAACATTGAATTAAAATTTGATGGAGGTAGATTATAAATTGGAAGTTTAACTGAATAATTATGTAAAGACTTAGAGGCCACACACAGATGAAATGTTAGGCTACAGTACTACAACCAGACGTGTAATATCGAGCAACATGGCTCTCACCTTTAGATAAGAAAATATGAATTTAACCTATCCCGAGACACGGAAACGTTTTGACTATAACTGGTAGCCGAAAGAAGGGTCCGAAATTATTAAAAGTTGGTGCAAATGGAACCGAAAAAAGGTTGCGAAATAATAAAAACAAGATAATTTGAAATAATCGCATTATTTATTCTTATGTGTAATCTGACAGTACCGCACATCCACCGGTTTACAAGGACACTGCGGAATACGAAATCATCTCCTCCTCGAAAAACAAACGAGAATGGTTGCTTACAACCAATACGTCTACATAGCTGTTTCTTCGCTCTCATTAAAAAAGCCTGGAGTAACCGGATTGTATGGAGATGAGAAACAGCTTAAACGGAGAAGACAGCTTGGTCATCGAATATTAGGATAGAGAATTAGCTTAAAGGTAAGAAAATAATACATTAAACTATCCTGAGAAATACGGGATAAGTTCGGTCCCTAACCGCTTCAAGATAGCTGATATTTTACAAATCTTAATTAAAGTTACTGGAACTGAAAGTTAAAGGTTACAAAATTGTACAAAAATATGGATTGAAATAAACGCAGTACTTATTATTATGTGTAATCGAACAGTAACGATCATCCACCGGTTTACTACGACAGTACTGACGACCAGTAATGATCCATACTCCGAAAGATAAACGAGTATAATTTCAGAATTTCAACGATTCAACATAACTGATCTTTCACTCTTTATGAAAACCATTTTTTAGTCATATTACTAATAGATCTCAAATGCTCAGAAATAAGCGGCAGTCTATTCATCGGATATTTAGCTAAAGAATTTGAAAGTTTCATAGAAAACGTGAATTGAAAGAAATGCATTATTTACTTGGGTGTGTAAATTAATAAAACTGCTTCTCCACCGGCTTAGGACGACACTGCGGAAAGCCAAATCGTCTCTACCTCTTAGGTACCTCATCGCTCTAATTAATCAACAGTAATGTTACTAGAAAACATGGAGATGGAAGAAGGCAACAGTGGGAGAATGTATAGTTCTCGAATAATAGGATAGAGAATTTGCTTAAAATAGGAGAATATGAATTTAACCAATCCCGAGAAAAACAGAATAAGTTATCGCTCCTAGATAACTACTTTTTAATAATTCTTAATAAAAGTTACTGGAACTGGAAGTTGAAGTAAGGTTGCGAAATTGTACAAAGAATGTGAATTGAAATTAACGCCGGACTTATTATATTATGTGTAGGTTAACAGCATATCCACCGGTTTACACCGACAATACTGACGACCAGTAATGATCCATACTCCGAAAGACAAACGAGTATAATTTCACAATTTCAACGATTCAAGATAACTGATCTTTCACTCTTTATGAAAACCATTTTTTTAGCCATATTACTAATAGATCTCAAATGCTCAGAAATAAGCGGCAGTCTATTCATCGGATATTTAGCTAAAGAATTGGCAAAATTCATAGAAAACGAATTAAAAATCTCGGCGCGAGCAGTGAAGAAGGGGCTATCTCAGCGCGAGCTCCGAAGAAGGAGCTATCGCGGCGCGTGCAGCAAAGAAGGCGCTATCTCGACGCGTCCCATTTTTCGCACTTTTCAAATGTACGTAACTTTGCACAGAATCGACTGATTTCAACGATTCTCATATCAAATTTGAGTAGAAGATAAGAGGTTTCATTTGATATGAGAATCGTTGAAAACGGTCGATTCTGTGCAAAGCTACGTATATTTAAAAAGTGCGAAAAATAAGACGCGCCGAGATAGCGCCTTCTTCGCTGCGCGTCGAGATAGCCCCTTCTTCGGAGCTCGCGCTGAGATAGCCCCTTCTTCGCTGCTCACGCCGAGATAGCGCCTTCTTCGGAGCTAGCGCCGAGTTAGCGCTTTCTTCCTCTCAGCCGTCGAAATGCATTGTTTACTTAGGTGTATAAATTAACAAAACTGCTCCTCGACCGGTTTACAACGACACTGCGGAAAGCCAAATTGTCTCTACCTCGAAAAACAAACGAGAATGGTTGCTTACAACCAATACGTCTACATAGCTGTTACTTCGCTCTCATTAAGAAATCCTGGAGTAACCGGAATGTATGGAAATGAGAAACAGCTTAAACGGAGGAGACAGCTTAGTCATCGAATATTAGGATGGAGAATCAGCTTAAAGATAAGAGAATATGAATTTCACCTGTCTTGAGACAAATGCGGTTTGGACCCTAACCGCTTCTAGATGGATGCTATTTTACGATTATTAATCAAAGTATGCTGCACCTTTTAGCCGAAAGAAGGGTCCGAAATTATAAAAACAAGATAATTTGGAATAAACGCATTATTTATTCAAATACGTAATCTAACGGTACCGCTCATCTACCGGTTTACAACAACACAAAATCCATCTCTATCTCAACTGACAAACAGGAACGGTTGCTGAAAACCAACACTTCTACCTAGCTGTTACTTCGCTCTCATTAAGACATATTGATGGAACCGGATTATATAGAGATGAGAAACAGCTTAAAAGTAGGAGACAGTTTATTCGTCCGAGATTAGGCTAGAGAATTTGTATTAGGCCATGTGAGGTCCAAAATTCACCCGAATTCATTATTTACTTAACTTTTAGGCGTATATATGGAAAAAGCCGACTGTCAACCCCTCCATACGTGCAACCAATACTGTCAGAAATTTTTATTTTTTAAAATAATTTTTAACAACGATTTATTGTTTTAAAGACACGTCTGCCATGCCTTTGCCAAGATGTTGTATGTCACCGATACAGATGTCACCTCTAACGACGTAACATTTTTAACGGGACAGGAAGTATATTTTGTTGTTAATTGGTTGCTAACTTTTTACGGAAATCACAATTTTGTTTCTCTAAACTTTTCGTAGATAGCAAGGCCATGCTACCCTAAGACTTAAGGCAGCATGCGCACAAATGCAACATCTGAACGACATAACATTTCTTAGCGGGACATGCGGCTTATTTTGCTGCTAATTATCAACTAAATATACCTCTTCTCACGTTACGAACTTTCAAGTCGTTCAAAAGATACAGCTGTGGCCATGCTAGCTTAAGTCTTAAGGTAACACGGCCTTGATATCTCGGAAACAGCTGGAGCAACAAAAGCGGGTTTAAGGTAACAGATTAAGAACGAGTTAGCAACAAAATATGCCGCTTGTTCCGTTTAAAACTGTTAGGTCGTTCAAAAGTCACAGCCGTGGCCGAGCTAGCTGAAATCTGAAGGTAACACGGCCTTGATATCTCGGAATAGGCTGAAGCAACAAAATCCGGTTTAACCTAGCTGATTAGCCACTAATTAGCCACTAGTTAGCCAAATAATATGACGCCTATCCCTTGGAAAAATGTTTTTTCGTTCGAAAGATTCAGCTGTGGCTGTGCTAGCTGAAGTTACATGATATTAAGGGCTTGATATCTTGGAAAGGGCTGGAGTAACCGAATCGGGTTTCAAGTAACAAATTAGCAAGTACTTTTCGAGCCTGTATGCTAAAAAGTGCATTAAAAAAAAAAGAAAAAAAATAAAGAAAATAACCGGGAAACTTATAAATGGTTAAGCTAGAATTTTATTTCTCGTTATACTCTGGCAAAAGGAGGTGTGGAGGAGGGGGAGGGGACGGAGGCGGGGGTTCGGTGCTGAGTTGATTCCGAGCTGGTATCATGAATTTCGGGAATTGAAAAATTTCCCATGGATCTAAACTTAATCCATACAGCAACTGGAAGAAGAGAAAGCTAACTCGGCTGGTGACTGGGAAACATGACACCTTGGCGGCGATGTAGGAAAACTGCCAACTTGATAGCAAGCTAGGAAATACGACAACTGAGCTGACAATCTCAAAATTTTGGAGTTTTAATGAATTAAAGGTTTTATTTTAGGCGATGCTATGACATAATGGGTTTCAGAACCTTGAAATTTTTTTAAATACGATTCACAACATTGAGATTTTATCATAGATTGTACCAGACAAAAATGAAAATAAGTTGAGGTAAAGATTATCGAGAAATCAATTATATTTATACTCAATGGGAAAGTATATCACATAACTAATCGTCGGGTGAGAAGAAAAAGGGGCGATCTCGGCTCGGTGCGTAAAAAGGAGCCATCTCGGCTTGGCGCCTAAGAAAATGCCATCTCCCGCGACTCGATTTTTAACGATTTTAAACTCGATGAATAACGTCTTACAGTTTATAATCTAGATTTGCAAACATATTGGTATTACATTAGATTAGCTATTTATATCACAAAAGAAATCAT
>UXGD01006024.1:0-13294 GCA_900474315.1 Torymus auratus
AATAATGGTGGCAAAATCGTTTCATCATAGCCATTAATTAGCCAGTTTTACTAGCTATTTTCTAACTTCTTGGCCATGTCACATAGACGAATTACCACCAGAGCAATAATGCGCGTAAACGGAAATTGAATGCGTATCGCCGAGATTGTATTATGGATGGCATGCAAAAAACGCTACTTCATAACTCACGACGTTCATAATCACTTCAATTAAATTTTCTGCGCGAGCGCAAGAAACAATTGAAAGGAAAAAAGAAGAAAATACGAGTCCTCGCAATGAGGAGGAGGAGAAAAAGCTTAGCGCAAGACAGTCGAAATGACCAGAATCTTCTCCGTCTCCCTCCTTTTCTCCTACAAAGTTGGCATGCATATTACACGCGACGCGACGGCGTCGGCGGCGCTAGCGGCAACTTCTCCTCCATTTTCGAGCGATGGTACCGGCGATTACGCGCTTGCCATTAGCCCCGCGACGTAATCAACGTCTCCGCTCGTTCCCTCCTCGCGCAGCAGCAACGCGGCGGTGGCGGCAGAAGCTATATAGGAAGAGAGAGAGAGAGAGGGACAAAGAGAAAACTATGCGCCCTATACTCCTACGAGGGACTCGCGTACACCCCGAGCGAGTCCTTTCGCAAGATCGCGCTGGGGGTTTATGTGTGCCGGGACTCGTGTTAATATACACGCCCGCGCTTCTGCAAGCTACGCGCTCGCGACGGCTCGTTTATTAATGCGCGTGACTTTGGAGCAGTATACCAGGATGAGAAGGAAGAAAATAAGGGCCAAGAGAAAGAGTGAGAGAAACCTAAGACGAAGATGGCAAGAGAAGAAAGAGAAGAAAAAGAAACAATATTGAATACTGCATAAATCCGAGAGATACACAAGACACCTGAAATAACTTATAATATATCAAATATATTATAATTTCATTTGAAAGCTTCTAGTTTAAAAATATGATGAATTGAACAAGATATTTAAAATCACTTTTTTAGTTCACAGCTGTCAAACTGTTTGAAGTTTAAAATAAGCTTTGCCTAATTTTAAAATTAAATGAACTTAAATGCATCAGTTGGAAGTTCTATAAAAATAATGTGATCTATGAATAATTATTTAAAAATAATAAAATAGAAATATTAATATCTTGAATCCAATTCATAGCTTTTAATTAGGTCATCGATCCCAAATATCTATTGACCTATATTTCATTGTCAGTGGTATAAGCGATCAGCCGTCACCTGCTCATTCCATAAATTCTCGACTGCTCATACTTATGTGGTAGGAGAGAAAAAGAAAGACCGCGCGGCACTAACATCGAGCGTAGAACTGACGTCCATCCGAAATATCCGGCTATAATCCCAGCGGGAAACCTATCTTACGTTCTCCCGGCGCAGTAATTGAAAGAAAATAACGCGGCGTTTAACAAGCAAGCATCGCACGCGCGCTTATATCTACTCTCCTGCATATAGGGAACCTTCATGAAAATCCACGGACGTAAATCTCTCGCTCCGGCGCACGCAGGCAACCGCCTGCAAACCCGCATATACGTACGTGTGTGTGTGTATGCGCGCGAGCTTATAAGTGCCGCGCGCTGCAAAGAGCCGCTGACCTATGACACGCGCGCCTGTAAACAATCTCACACAGCGGTAAATGAAATCGAACGCTGCTCTTTCTCTTTCTCGCGCATATAAGTGTATGTACACGCGCGCTTAAGTACGCGTCAAGAGTACGAGCCCTTATACGCTGCTACCTTGTCGCGTATGCGACGGCTCCCGCGGTGCAGCTTACGCGCGCGCTCGTGATGCCTATAACTACATGCGCGCTATACCAAAGATGGGCAAAAAAATGCGCGCGAGATTTCTCCCCGTCAGTGACGGGTCGAGTTTTTTCCTGTTCACCTAGACAGCTGGATGAAAGGATGAGGTGGTTAAAGTAACGAATGAGGATTGTGGCATATATTTAGCCTTTATTAGAAACCGTAAATAATAAGTCTTTTAATTAAATGGATAATTATGGCAATCATTTCGCTAGAATAGCTAAGCCTAATCCAACTTCATTCTACCCAATAAAATTAATGCCACGAATGTAAAAATCAAAGTTAATTGCGTTTTGTTTACTTTTCTATTCGGCTTATAGCCTTAATTCTTGTCAATTTATCAACTCGGCCGAAGAAACAATTTTGTCCCATAGCGCATATATACCGACATGAGTGACATATCATACTCAACTATTGTCTGGCATAGAAAATGCAAGCCAAAGACACCCACGCGTCATTAGCCTGGAATGCGAAAACTGAGGACCATCTTCCCCCTCTCTGTCTCTCTTATGCGAGCCTTTATCGCAACTGTCAGATGTGCATGCGAAAGTCACTTTTGTTTAGAGCAACTTGTGCGCGCGCGCGAGGCATGCATCGAGTTTCGGAGCGTATACGGTATACAAGTATAGCCACACTCCGCAAGATATTGCGAAGACGGAGGCTCGTTGTTTTGCCTTTTGCGCTGATGACGCGGCGCGTGCGGCAGCGGTGACCGTGTGAACGCAGGTGTGTCGCTCGGTATACGGATTCGCGCTCCGCACTTTATATTTTGATGATTCTACTGTTTTCGCGCTGCATCATTTTTTCTTTGAAGCTCGTTAAATCGCTTGATTAGATTATTTTGTTTATGTTGACAGTTCTTGCGCAAGCTCTTTTCGTATACTGTTGGTTAGGCATTCTTAGACGTGCACAGCGTATCAGTTATTATTATAAAAGGTGCTGTGGCTTTTTTTAGTAGGGACAAGTTGGCTTGAAGAATGAAAAGTAATACGATCCAGAAACCACTCGGAGAGACTAGAAATAATAAAATTTCGTATGGATATATGTCAATCAAAACGGCTATAATTAATTGTTATTTATTTACTCGTGCATTCTCAAATTACTTCAAACAAAGTTTATGACAGGATTAACTTTTCTATTTAGAAAGAAACAACAATTAATTCAAAAATTAGACCACATGCTTATAATGCTGTATCTTGTAGCAGCTTTTAGAACTCAAATTGAGACGTTAGTCTTTGCAATCGCTACTGTTGTACTCACGCCCCTCTGCGCCTTACGTGTCATCAATTCTGGGCATCCGACAGTAATAGATGAATTGTATATATTCATAAACATGACGACAACTTTTAAATGAACTTTCTGTCATTTTTGTAAAAATTGCTCCAGGAGGAAGCAATGAAGGATACTTGATGAATATAAATTTACCATTATCAATTATATCATCATCAAACAATAACAACAGAAAGTAATTGACACAATAAAGTCGAGCAAATACCGTATACAAAACACAAAATTTTCGTGAAAAGTAAGAAATAAGATAATAATACAAGGAGTCGGAAGCAGCGTAAAGTTTATCCTGCGTACGCAAAGAATTTAAAAGCATGTATGTACAAGCATGAATTTTGCATTTTGTGAAATTACCGTGTTGCAATGTCATTAACAAAAAGATGCTTACGAGTAAAGGAGAAATATTTTATGCACTTTTGAGAAAGACCGCGTGTTTTATCGTGCTGTTAATTTATGTGGATAAAAAGCAGCGAAGTGTTTGGTAGGGAAACGCGGATAGCATTTTCGTGTTTTCTCCCTACAGCGAGCTTGCTCGAGATGAATACTGATTATAAGGAGAACTTGACGCAAAATTCGAATGTGAATATCGTTATACGTTCCTACAGTAAATTTTGCGTTAATTTTAGACATGCCTACGACCGAAAAATGCTTATTCGTCTATATAGGTAAGTATCATTACATTAATGTTACATTTCTTTGTTGCCAAAATGATCATAAAAATATATGAGTAAATTTACGGTCATTTTACCCAAACCTATTAAAATATTATTTAGTTTAGGCACCAAAGAAATAATAATAATAATTGTTCAAACACAAAACATCGAATCGCGATATGTATGTAATATGACTTATTTGAAAGGTTGAAATTTGTAAAAGTAGTCCACAGTAGGCAGTAAAAAATATTGAAAGAATGACCTAACCGCAGATTAAAGAGATACGAAAAAAGTAAAGAGGGCAGAAAGAAAGAGAGTGGGGACGAGACGAAGACTGGCGAAACGTGGAGGAGGATTTTAAAGAAAAGTATTTCTAACGCGATAAGAGGGATAAAAAGTAAAGAGGACAAAACAAAAAATTCTCCCCTCTCTCTTTCTCGTGCGCGCTTATATACACGTGGACCGGGACTTACAGTGGGCGCGCTCTCGCGGCGTAAGTGGCGCGGTTCGTAGAATTCGCCAGATCGTCTCTGCGCAAGGAGCAGATAATTCACCCGAGAACCCGCGAATAACAATGAGGGAACGTTTGAGTGCGGGACAATGCGGGTCCGCGATTTTTTTTTCTTCACTGCCTCACTTCATGCTTGACTCTTCTTTCTCTCTCACTTGCTAACCTACCTGACTTGCGCAAGAGCTGTTCTCGCGTCACACTCTCTTTTTTCAGCCTTCTACCGCGAAAATCTACGAAATTTGCGTTCACGCGTATTGCGCCAGTAGAAGACGTTTTATAACAGCCCATAATAAAGCTCATGAGAAGTCTGCCCCATCTTGGTTTTAGGCAAACTTAAGAGAGGGTTTTGGTTGCTAAAACACGAAGAAGCCCACCACTTGACCATTTACTTTTACGGAATAGAAAGATATTAGTTCCTTCAAAAGTTATGATAGTTTAGAATTATTTAACGAAAGTATATATTGCTCAGCATAGCAATCATAGGTGTTGGTATTAAAGTCCTAAGGAGGTTACAATAAAATTTAAACGCAAGAAGTTTTAATTAATTTTTTTAAGAAGTTCCTTGCAGTCAATACACTTTTAATTACTTTTTTTAATAATTTCAAATTTTAGACAAACGACTTATAAATATCTGAAATCTTGTTATTATACATGGAATATACAGCATTGATTAAAAATGTCAATAGTGGAAAAAATAAGATAACTTTTACATTTTCTAGCGGAATGATAGTTTAACGATAAACTTTTCCACATAATTGAAGTTACGCATTGCTGACATTTTATAGTATATTTCTGCAGCCAAACCTTAAAGTGCCATGGCTTGATAAAAACCTAATATTGATTTTGAAATAATATTCGTAGCTCGTTTCCTTTAGCTGTTTTCTTCTTTCAAAATTGTGTCTCAATTTTCTAGGTTAGATAATGCATATTTTAAAATATATTTTTTTTCTAACATGTTTTCATTATTCATGTTTATAAGAACATATCAAAAAAATTTAACCGAATTCGAGGTCTAGAAGGTTTTTTAGTAAAAAGCATTTCAAAATTTTATTTGATTGATTGCTACTCCTTAATAACATCAGCTTCTGCTTATGTAAAGATTGTTTCGAAAAAATTTTGACTAACAATAAGGAGAGTGTGTATTTTGTATACGCTCTCCGGGAGAGGGATTTTAACGGGGCTTCAAAAGTTGATTTCTAGTTATCTAAAAATGAAGCCTTGTATTCCATATTCCATTTCATAGATCATTATTCTTGATACATGGGCAATCTTATCTCAAATATGCTTTATTTCGTTAAAAAAGGATGTCTTCTATTGGCTATCCCTTTACAACTATTTATGATACGAAAAAGACCAAGATTCTAAAAGTAGATGGTAAGAGCTAAAGTTTAAGCCCTGATTCGTTAAAAAATATTGATTTTTCCGAAAGTTACAAGCAATCAAAGATAGCTTAAGAAAATGGTTAAAAATGCGATCCATTTAATCGGTTAAAAAGAAGGCAAATTTTCAACCTTTTTCTTACCCAATCTCAGATTTTACTTATAATTTCCTGAAAAATTAATATTTTTAAAGGAATTGAGCATATTGAGAAATTTAGGAATCATTTGAAAGATGCTTAGTTTGAGATTGACTCATTGAGAAGGTTACTCACACTTGGTGTAAATCATATCTTGCTATCTTCTTCCATGAGATAGCTGCTTATGATTAGTATTTTTTTGGATACCCAATATCTGTGGCGTCGCATAAATAAAGATTATATTATATTCTTCGCTTTTGCATACCAGCAATAAAGAACAACGAATATGAATGATATTGATTTTGCAAAACTTTTACCATAAAAATTATCACGAATAATTATATACTCTTACATTATGCTTATGTCATCGACATTCTGGTGGCATATAACGCAACAACTGCAGCTAGGAGAGAGCTGATTCGAATATGTTTTCGGTGTTCAAGTCTACGGAATAGGACACACATTTTAAAAGTATAAGTAGACTACCAAATAATGCTTATGTGATGAATGCCTCAAAAATCTTCAGTGCCAGGCTGTTCAGAAAAATATAGATCGAAAGCGAGTATGGGAAAACTATACTGGGTTAACAAAGAGGCTGAAAGCGAATGAACCTAAGCACATAGATTACACGTATATCTCTGAGAGTATTCTTTGTGACTTACAATTGAATATAGATATGTGCATTCGCATAGTGCATACAAAATTTGCTGAACATTCAAAAAAGGTTTTCCGAATTATGAAACGATTCGGATGAATTAATCAAGCTTATCTTGGGCACGTACTTTACATCACGTACAAAACGTTTTAAACTGTTCTTTTCGCGAGCTTGTGGTGCAGGGGCTTAAACCAACTGGGCAGGAGGCAAAAATTAATAGGAAATTCTGCCGCGCGTCCCCTCTGCAACCGCAGAGCCGCTGCAACCACAACGCGCCTCTCCCTCTCCTCTCTTTCTCTGTCTGTCTAGGATTAAATAAAAGGCTGCATACAATCGCGCGCGATGCACATGCACGCCTAGTGCATCCCCCGTGGATTCGCACGTATGTATATGCGAGCATCAGCTAGTATGCGCAGGAACAGAGAGCACGCGAGAGCGAGAGAACGAGGAGAGAGAGAGAGAGAAGAGAGCGTTCGCAACGATATTCCGAGAAGCGTGCACTCTGGTCTCTTGCGAAATACGTGTATAGGTATAGCGAGTCGCATAAAGAAGTTGCACGCTCGCTCGCGCGCGCACGCGGAGCAACGGCGTTTATACGGCGCAGGCACGCGCTATCTGCTCCGCGTATCGCCGATCGCAAATTGCGTAGGTGATACACTTATACGTATTTCACTCTCTTTCGACAACGTGCGCCGGGCTCGTATACGTGCGCACACAGAGCGGCGGCGCTCCGGCGCGTTTGTACATGTATATACCTACATACGTACTACTATATACTCGCGGAGGTTTCGAGTTAGACCGCGGACGCGTGATTGCATTACGGGCTTGTTTGCGTCCTCGCGGCTTTTCATGCGATTTATCGGCTCTTTATCGAGCTGTTTTTCCAACTACACACCGACGCAAGCCGGCCCACGGAGTAAATAAGCTGCAACACGCGCCGGTTGTGCCATCTTTTAACGATCGACGCTCGCATTAACGATATGCCATGATGAATTTCATCGGGGACGTCGCTATATACCTTCTCGAATGAGTCATATTACGGTAAGCGATTTTGTGGGCCGGCTACATGAATTTTCGAATTCTCTTCATTTTAATGCAGAATTCAACGGTATTTCTTTAATGTAAACCTCTCTAAATGATATTATATTAGAAATATTTCATTTTCAAGAGTAACACGCTCGTATTCCGTGTGGTTAAACTCACCGATGCGTAGACGAAATACTGTTTTTCTACCTTGCTTTTCTCTTAAATACAAAGACAAACAAACAAATGAATCTATAAATATGAGTGATATGATCAAGCATCAAAGTATTTCATTTTTCAGTCTTCGAATAACCTCATCAAGTATAGTCATTATCTTCTTATAATAAAGAATGAATTTTCGTTATTTATACATTTCATTTTCCGTTTGCACGTTAATAAATTATTATGTTAACAGAATAAACTAAAATTCGGCGACTTGCCTTAGCAAAATGCGATCAGTTTTTCTTAGATACGAAATATTCGCCAATTACGGCATCCCACTTCCGCTTTCTCCCAGTCCCCAGCTGGAAAATCATCCCCCTTCCCATCTTCACCGGCGGCGTCTTACCTTCATTTTCCTCCTTCGTCGCGTCGATCCCTGTCGTCGCTGCTTCCTCAATTTCCTACCTTACCCCTCCCCCCTCTCCCTCGCTGATTTTGCATCGCGCGCCGTCGATCTTCCCGAGCGTATACATACGGTTTCACCGCCGCAGCCACCGCCGCCACCGCCGTCGTCTTCATCGTTGCTCGCTGGCTGGTTCGCTCCTTAGCCCATCAGCCCGGGGCTATCAGCATGTCTAGTTACCAGTCTCCCGCCCGCCTCTCCCTCCACCGAATATAAGCTGCTCCGATGATTATCAGTCGAATGACGTTGCTCGCCTCCGCGTTATGATGCACTTACCCCCGGGAGCCCCCTCGAAGCTGTATATTTTCCCGCACTCGCGACCGCGAGTATAAACGAGCATTTGCGCGGGATGGGGCGCAAGTGATACAGGATCCAGTGATAGAGGCGGCCACGATATCTTTTACTATGGAAATTAAAAGGGCTTAATAATCAGTGTATGTTGCTAGCTAAAATTCATACCTTAATCGTGAGATAACTTTATACGCATTTTAATATTACTTTACAATAATGATACACAATAATAATCAACACATATCATGTTTGATTACAGCGATACACGTTACTATAAGTTAATGAGAAAATAAAACATTTGTTGTAGCAGTTATAATATATAGATATGGAAGTGAGTAAGTAAAAGTTTTAAACTTTTATTTTTTAGGCCATTAGCAAAGAAAATCTTCTCTTCGATTTCAAATTACGCTCAGAAGAAGAGGAACCATTTCTGCACTCCACTAATCAAATATGAATGTGTTACAGACATTTCTTTATCAATTTGTAAATAAACTGCAGAAACTCCATATTTCGGTACTATCGGATTACATTTAAACTACATTGTACATTTTGTAGTTATTACACATTAAAATAAGTAAATCGATAGACAAATGAGAAGAAACATAAGAAACTTCAGCCGACAGAGGGACGTTAAAATAATAACATAAATGCAAGATTGCTGTGCGCACGCGCTTTGTCTTTACATAACACTGCACAGCACATGCACATACACACCGATGTACACACAAGCATGCTCAGGTAACAACAATAAAAATAAAAAGGACGAAAAGGCGCGCGAACAATCGAAATTCTTCGGATCGGACAGTCGTGAAATCCTTAAACGGTCCGTTGGCTCTCGATTCTCCGGCCCTCTCTCTTTCTCCTCCCGCTATGCGTTATCGCGAAAGATTAAGATGCCGATCAACGAGAGAGGAAAGCTCCCTCTCTCTTTCTCGGTGCGATGCTCGCTCCGTGGATATGCTAATGCACCTTGCGCGAGGGCGAGCGCTCGGTTCTCGCGCCAAGGTATATATAGGGACAATACATAAGTAGATGACAAAAAGAACAACTGGAGGAGAGACGGTAAAGGTGATGAAGATGAAGGCAAAAAGAAATAATGGAGATAATATTTCATACAGAGAAGTACAGATTTAATAAATATTGTATCAGATTTGTCGAAAATAATTTTCTAGGCGTTCTGCGGAGAAATGTATCTGCTTCATCAAAGGGTATACCAAGGGTACTCCATTCTTTATTATATGATTGTTTAAACTTATCGCGTGCTATTTATGAAACATAGTGACAACAAAAAAATGATAGTTTGTAAAAAATGTAAAATATTGCAAATCTGAGATCTGTAAAATTTTCCCTCTGAGAAACGAGAGGGAAGAAAAAGCAAACAATGCAATATAAAAGGGCCGGAGAAACGAAGAGAAAAGATAGAAGAATCTTCACCCTAGCGTATACGTACACGCGTTCCTGACCCAACGCTGTCACGACTTTCGAACAATGGCGCCCATAGCGCAGCTACGTGTCTCATTTTGCACACAAGCAGCAGCAGCCGTTGCACACACGTATATACCAGTTCGACTAAAGTCCTTTCCTCCTCCCACACATATGTGCACACACGCGCGCGTCGAAATAAGTAGCGCACGCTCGTGGTCCCGATCTCTGCGAATTTTCTCCTTGGCCTCTGCATTCGTGCTCTTCCGCTGCTTCTGCTGCTACAGACTCGAAGGTTTGCACAAGGCGATAAAGTACTGGGGAGAGCTCTGTTTTTCTCTATCTCTTTCTCTCTTATACTCGTAGCGGCACTTGGCTCCCGCCGACTAAGAGACCACGGTAGCTTCTCTTTGTCTCATTGTTTGTTTCTGTGTCTTCGAAATATTCGCTATTATTTCTTCTTTTCGTTTCTCTCTCTTTCGTGCACGCATATGCATTTTTTACTCTCTCACTCGTTTATCGTTATGACATATTTGTAGCTGTTCCAAAATTGATCTACTTAGGAGGATTGAGACATAAAGCGAGTTACATTACATAAAGTGCATTCAAGACGAAGAAAATAGTTACATGTTATTCTTCAGGTGCTTCTTACCATCAATAAAATATTCATTTAATCTTAATCTATTTATTTAGTGGGTAAATGGAGAACAGTTTTTTATTTGGAAGTACTAACGCACTGTTGCTTAACTTATCTCTCGATACATGTACAAAGGTATCTCTCTCATAAATTTTGAGGGAAAAAATCAAAAAGTGAATGGAACAGAAAACTTTTTCTGCAAATCTGTAAGGCGTACTTTGTGTTAATTGCTAGCACAGCCAAGCATTGCAAAAGATTTACTTACACTCGCTTTCTCTATTTATCGAAAACGACAATACCGTTCCCATGTCCATCGTCCTGTACACGCGGGACAACAAGGCGGAGAAAATAAGGAAGAAGGTGAGGAAGCGGGTGCCATGGTGGCGGAGAAGAACGAAGAAGAGGTCGCTCACGCGTATGCGAGCGATTCCTCGATCGATATCAGCGCTTAGCCTCGGCTGTCTATAGGATGCCGCTTAGCTGTGCGGTCTTAGTTGGAAGGCGCAGCGCCACGCGTTGTAATCTAGATTGGACCCTGTGTGTACACACCGATTTGAATTGACGGATAGAGGAAGAGAAAGAAGTGTGTGTGCGATAGAAGGGTAGAGCTATGGGTTTTATTCCATGGACAGATACCTACTTAAAAAAATGAATCGTGAGACCAGAGATAGTGCTCATTGCATACTATGGATCTCTCTTTTCCTTTCTTGATAAGATATGAGATTTGTATATCCCCTTGCGAGAATCAACTAATTATGATCTATTCTGGTGGAAAATGTTGTTTATCATAAATTGCTAAGTACATGAGGTTTTATATCATTCATTTGAGTAGCTTTTATACATTGAGATTATATCCATAATTATTATAGACATTAGGAAATGATTATAGAAATCGCTGTCTATTTGAACTCTTATTTAATTTTATCTGAATAATTAACGATGTATATTGAATATATCCCTTCTTAAAAAGGAGATCATCAGAGTTATAGGTAAGGTGACGCGTACATGCGCAATACGTGAAGCGCGAAACGTGGCGGAAATACACATGAAAATTGCTAAAGGCGCGCAATGCACGCCTGATACCCCTATAATTCATTGGTAAAGCATAATAACACTCAAATGTAAGTTGTTATAATGCCTATAACAATATTATACGACTTGACTTTTGTCTTGAGAAGGGGTGCAGTGAAAAATACGAAAAGTCGACAATTACCACAATAAAATATTTTTATTTAACATACACCAACCTACACCAACAACTGACAGTAGGATCATTAGCTTCTCCAACACTCTACACATAAGGTGGCTACTATTAGTATTTTTATCTAAAATAAAACATAAAACTTGTACTTTTAGAAATTTGTTCCCTAAAGTTTTGGAAATTTCAGCGTTTACACTAACACGGTCATTTTTAAACTTACATGCGGATTTTTGTTCTGAAAACGGAGATCTTCTAATACATGCGACGATTATAATAACAATTGAATTTGGTTTAGTAGTTTCTTATAGACGCTACAGTATTTAGGACATTTTCTCTAATTCAAATATTGTGTTATCATTGAGAGTGATTGTTTTTGCATGTCACTATCGACCGTAACTATGTTAAAGATAGGAAGGCTTTATTGCGTTTACTTTACCACTTTAGATACTTTCCTGTTAAGAAAATGGGTTCGCACAAACCCCATTCCACGTATCTAAGCGTATCTAAAAGAGCGGAGGTTTCTATCTTGTATGTTTTGCTGGAATTTTTATTTTAATAGCTTTTTTTATACAAATTAACGTAACTCATTTCCTTTTCCAATAGACTTTTTATTCCTTCTATCCTTAACGCATCTTCCGCTTCGAGTCTTAGTCTCTTCACGGAGTGAAATTTTGGTAAGCGGATAGCCGAAATCGAAGCAAACAGATAGCTCACGCTTTTAGTAAGCCGAGTTCCAACTTTTGGTCATCGGATGACCTTCTGTAAGTAGTAAGACTCTCAACATTAGGCCACGACGATTGGAAATGCAAAAACAAAATATATTTTCTACTTTCGCTCGCAACAACTTGTGCTGGAATGACATTAAGTGCCATTAAAAGGATCGCCGATTGTGCACCACTCGCGAAAAAGCGGGAGTAAAAAAAAAAGCTTTATAGCACTGTGTGACCTAAGCCCGCACTTAGGTCACGCCTATCTGTGACCTAAGTAGTACTTTTTTGCATCGTGTGTATCGCTAACCTCACGGTGCAAAAAAGGACTACTTAGGGCACAGATAGGCGTGACAGCGGGATTAGGTAGGCAGTGCTATTGTACTATATTTGCCTAAAAGACATCTCTTTTTTAGTTTCTATTATTTATATCAGCACTAATCGGTCTGCACAATAACTTTAATTCATCAACTTTTTGTACCATAGTTAACAAAATAGTTCTGCATGCATCTAACACAAAATTCAATACCTTCTTAGAAATTTATTATATTGTATGTGCAAAATTAATGTAAAATAAAAATTGGATAATTACCACAGCAGTTGACAGGATTATGAGATGTCTTTTCTCTGTGTAAAAGTTGAACAATATTATTATTGTTATTGATCCCATTGCTCTGTACATGATTTTGGTTATCAGCAATATTTTCTGGAGCAAGCCGGCGATTTTCTTTTGGGGCATTGTCATAGTATCATCACTAGGCACGTATGATGGATCATTAAATTTCCCACCACGAAATTAGTAGATCTAAACCATTAATTTATTTAGAGTAACTAAATTATTATTTAGTACTGCGACGATGTGCTCTAATACTCTTTTCTTTTCTCTCTCTCTCTCTCTTTCTCGCGAACTTACCACCGTCTCACTCTCCAAAAGGAGGTTCTGCTGCAACCGCGACCACT
>UXGD01006025.1:0-13293 GCA_900474315.1 Torymus auratus
TATTGAATTTGACCTTATATAAGCATATATAATCATATATGTATGTATAAAACCATATATATTTATATAAAATTATTCGCTACGCTCGGCCCCAAAGGTCACACTCGCCGAGAATGATACATTTCGCGCCCTTGGTACATAATATACTATTTTTTATATTTAAAAAATCTTAAAATAGTCGTCAAACTATCATTTTTTATATATGTAAGAAAATTTTAAATTGTTATTTTTAACCTGTAGTGTTTACCCGCCGCGCATTCATGTGGAGAATCTAGATGGGACTCTACCAACTGCCCGCTACTAAGTCTTCCACGTAAAACTCGCCTGTCTCGCCACTTTGAGGTTGAGGTTTTTTCCATTATCAAAAGGTGAACTGTCTGCTCGCGCGTTCACGTGGAAAATTTTCTACCTTGTTATTTCACGTCGGATTTTCGATTGATATTTTATTCTTATCAGGTACTCGATTCTGTCTATTTGGGATTTTTGCCATGAGTCGGCAAATTTAGTATCCTTGTATTTAAAACTGATAGAGTAGCTTTCATACATAAAAAAAAGACGCAAATAGCTGTATTAAAGTAATGATTCAATGCAATAACGCGGATTAATGAGCTCGTGAAAATAGCTTATTCATAAAACGAAAAGTCAGCGTTTATGAATTCTTAAAATGAAATTGATGTATGAAGACACCTTCGTCATAATTGTAAGTAGTTTCTAAATTTATAATAAACGCGAAAAAAATTTTTGAGAGTGTTGGATCATAATTATTTTGTACTTTTAAAGAAAAAAATGAAAAAAATCGAAAGAAAAAAATACCTTTAAGTCGAGGTAGCCACTTCTAAATTTTAATCTTTTGTTTTGGTTTTTCGTGAATCAGCCGAGCGTACATGCCTGTACAATAATTCTACATTAGAATATACAATTTTGAGATGAATCGATCTCGTATAATAATCAACCTTGAATATAACAAAATTTTAAAATTAATACTTAACTGAGTGACAACTACTACCCATAAATTAAAAAAGATCTTTATTATGAAAGTACATGACTTGCCAGTGACCTTCTAAAGTGCTTGTACTAATTTTTTCTTACCTTCTAGAGAGTGCATGTCACTGAGAAACCCTCGCGTGTATCCTCAATACTAACTTTCATTTACAGAAGCACGACGATTGTAAAAGAATTTTGTGATAAATATAATTGATTAACTTAATAAAAATATATTTCTGTTATATACATATTATTTTATATGGACAAAAAACAATCCTACTTTCTCTTAACAGAGAAGTTTTCTAGTTTTCTTCGTTTAATGTTTAGAGTCCTCGTCTAAAGTTTGTAATAGGAAAAAATAAGAGACCGCAGTATTCATAATCTGTAAAGTATAAAATAAAACTTATTTTCTCGCGAGTTTAAAAATCTAATATAAAATTACTTTTGAAAACATATCCATATGCAGAGCCATGCATCCTTTTGCTCTGAAAATAAGCGGTTTCTGAGATAGGACAATGAGGACGTCGCTCATAAACTGCTTGTCACCGCTACCAGGCCAATCGGCATTATACATAGCATTCAGGCACAATGCACTCTAAATAAATAGTTATTTATTATATTATTTGTTCAATTTGAAGAAAAAAGAAAAAAATAAATAATTCGACGTCTCTCACCTCTTCGGCAATCAAGTTCCCATACCAAGCATACGTGAACGCCTGCACCATCTTCATGAGAATGTAGAAGAATAAAAATCCGATTTTGAAGGGACTCATAGTCCTGACTTCCTTTACAGCCACATCAGCAACAATATCTTATTATACGCTGCTTATTTTGTAAAAAATGACAATAGAGTGTTTGATCACACATTAAACTCACCACTTTCGCCTGAAAAACAAGGGAACACTGTACAAGCGCACTCGTCACAGCCAGCCATATCGACAGGAATCCGAACACCCTCTGCAAGGTATCCCTCGACTTCATCAGCATGTGGTGCCTTTCCAGGCACTCCTTCAGATTTCTCGTATAATCCTTCTTTGAGTTGAGACTCTCGAACCTACTTGCTAGGACCTTCAACTCACCGCGCATCTGCATGGCGTACAATCCGAATAAGGAGTCTACTCCACTAGTGACCGTCCACACGAAGAAACCGCCCGTCAGCTCAAGGGCGATGATGATCCAGTATACAGAGCCGCCGGGCTCGAAGTCGAACGGGAAGATCACAGGGTAGATGTGCAGGTACTTGCCGCGTTTGAGCGCGAAGATCGGCGTCACCGTGATGAGGACGAAGGTGAGGGCGACCGCGATGGTGAGGATGTAGAAGAATCGAGAGAAGGAAGAGAGACGGTCGAGCAAGAGCGGACGGTGTTCTGGAGTTTTCAGGTCCAGGTTGTAGCGAGAGGTGAGGTGGTCATTGAGGTAGACGAGGTCGTCGTGGTGGACGAGGAAGAGGCAGATCTTTAGGGCAATGAGAATTGGGGTGGATATTGGAATATCAAGATTGTACAGCCATGTATTGGATATCAAAAGTTTGGAATATTGTAATAATGAAATACAAATTTTTGCTTTCTCGAAATGTTTTTTTAAAAACTTACAATTCCAATGAATTTAGAACAGTGAAAAATCATTTTTATGAAGATTCTTGGCAAAACCACCGTCTGTTTTTATTCGCAATAATATTTAGAGTAGAAGCAAGAGAGTTAGAATTCTTATTACAATTTTCACCCGCGTGAAAATATTATTACGAGGTCTTATATTAGATTGTAATTGAGATCTCAATTACAATCTCAATGAGATCTCATATTATATTTTCACGCGGGCACTTTTACATGAAATGAAAAACAGACGGCCAAAGGATAATAACAAGTTAAAATTTACCTTTAAGAACGAGGAGAAGAAACTTATAGCGATACCCATACTCTTCGTCAGAATCATGACGTTAGCAATGTGATGAGCGCAAAAGTTCACCAACCCTACTGTTATCAGAAACGTCGAGATAGCCGCGACATACGCCACAACCCTATCAACCGTTGGCAAGAAATTTGGCCATATCCCCGACACCACCAGCAACAACTTGATACAACCAGAGTACCTCCTGTACCTCGCGATATCAGCCTCCATCGCGAAGATCCTCGTCCGGCAACCCGCTCCCGACGACTGTCCGTCGCAAGCATCGTTAAAATATCGATCCCATCGTTGTGGTGAAAACCGCCGTTATAAAGAGTTATAATGTGTTTTGTGGTTCGAAGTTTTAAGTAGCCTGGTACTGGCTTGTTAAAGATTCAGATTCTCATGGGAGCGAGATGACGCGGAGTGGAGGGGGAGTTCGGACGGTTAGTCTGACGGTGGCAGTTGGAAAGACAAAATGTGTGTGTGAATGAATTATAACGTCATTTTGAACTCATTTTTTGTGAAGTCGAAATTGATATGAAAATTTAATTTGGTTCTCAGAAGAAGTTTGATAAAAAAAAGAAAATCAATATTTTATCACGAGAGGTAATTTATCAGAACCAAAAGTCCTTATACTTTTGAGATATCATTATATTACATCGGATGGTAACATAAGCTGTACGTATAATCATTTTTTAATATCTGTTATAGAATACTTATAATTTTCTTTTTTTTTTTTAATTTATACAAGGCACGAAAAAGTGTCTGCAAAGTGGCCGTAGTAGCTACGCACGTAATTGCACAGTTAGCTAGTTATATCATATACCTTTCAGTAAGGCTTATTTGATCTATTAAGTGTCCAAAATTCGTTCCTAGTAGAAGATATATTCATACATTTTTGTCAATTGTACATACATACTTCGAAAAAAAGAAATGACAAATAATTTTGGTTTAAATTGGCCGAATTGTGATGTTTCTTTCACAGTCTTTTCTATAAACATATTTGCAGAAGCATACAACAAATTTTCAAGGTATCTGAATTATTTTGAGTTACCTTATAATAACTAACTCTGATGTACTAAGTTTTGAAACGTTATGCAATAAATTTGACTACCATAGTGCCTGTTTCCCGCAACAGTGCACGAAGAATTTATTTTATGAGACTTATTATGAGAATCAGACACTTCGTGATCACAAAAAATTTAATTTCATACACCAACTTTCAAAAGATAAAATAAACATTATTAAAATTCACTTGTCGTTATACCTAAACAGAGTAAAACAGCAATTTATTTCGTAAAAAATGTCACAAATTTATATATCACATAAAATCATTAAGTCAGATGACTATTCATTTATACCATACTACTATGTTGTGCCTTTTTGACATTTATTATTAAAATTATTAAAATATAAATTAATATTTATTCGTAATATTTTACATTATTAAGTTATACCTCAGTCGAATGAATCAAAAGAACCTTGGTGACATAACCATCATCGATGATTACCTTACACGATTATTTTTCATTCAACGTTTGCAACAAAAAAAAGTATGATACCGATGTATTCACAATCTGAAAAATAAAATTTATTAGAATTCAAAAGTCAAATAGTATCTTTCGTGACCAGAATGCTTTTAAAAAATAATAATATGATTTAAAATTGGTATAGGTTCACCTTCGAAAATAAATCTAACTGCACAAGCATGCATCCTTTAGCTGCGACAATGAGAGGTTTTTGTTGTAAAACGAAAAGAATGTCACTCCTGAATGTCGTATCGCTGGACTCTGGCCATTGCGCGTTGTATATTGAATTTAAACATGATTTGCTCTGAAGACAGTAAACAATTACCTCTTCGTTGCGCATAATGATATTTCTTTATGCATATTACTTACTTCTTCAGCAATGAGATTACCAAACCAAGCATAGGTAAACACTTGCATGAGTTTGGGTATTATGTAGAAGCATAGAAGGCACATCTGAATTGGACTGATTACTGACTTGACTATCTATCAAAATATAATAAATATAAATACAAACGTTTAGTATTCATTTGTCGAATCAAATAAAATGTTTCTGCAAATATTTGGGCACTGACTGCCATTTGAAAATATCGCAACCGTTATAGAATATTATTTTTTTCGATAAATTTCAATCTGTCATTGTATAGAATCGTAATAAAACTTAAAACTATACCTCGGTTACTTGAAACACCAGTGAGCAAAGTACGAGTGCACCCGAGATAGCCAACCAAATGGCCAAAAGTCCATACGTGTTCTCCAGCTTGCGTTTCGACTTAATCAGTAGATGGTGTCTCACAATACACTCTCTCAGCTTCTTCTTATAATCCTTACAGACGCTCAGGTTCTCAAACCTACTTCCTAATATTCTAAACTCTCCGCACATCTGCAGAGCGTACAATCCAAACACGTAGTCCACGCCATTAGTCACCGCCCAGAGGAAAAATCCACCAGTCAGCTCGAGACCATAGAGGCACCAGTGCACGATGCCACCAGGTTCATAGGTGAAAGGCACGACTGATGGGTACATTCGTATGTACTTGCCGTGCTTGAGAGCAATGAGAGGGATGATGGAGTACATGATGATGGCCAGGCCAGAGAATATTGAATGCGCATAGAAGAAGTGAGAGAATGTACCGATACGGGCGAGAAGTAAAGGACGGTCGTCAGTGTTACTCAGGTCTACCAGAAACCGGCCCGTCAAAACGTCGTTCAGGTATACCAAGTCGTCGTGATGGTTCAGAAAGATTACGATCTTGAGCGAGATTTTACAATTAATGTAATTGTGGGACAAACTGCAGGTACCAAAAAATTAAGCTTATACTATGGGGCCATCAGGGATGCCGGCCCTAGATTTTTATAAAACTCCGGTAATAAATATAAAATGTCTTTGTCAATCGGTCTTAATAACAGAGGTATATAGGCATTTTTTCGAAAAATCTAGGAGAAATAGGTGTTTCTGGAATCTTGAGTACCTTTATACCTATAAAAGCACTGAGAAGATTTGTAATAAATGAGTTGAAATGGTTGAACAACCTTAATTTGTTCCAAACTTATGTGCGATTTAGAATAAGTAAATAAAATTAGTTTTTTAAATTGGGTACAAACCCACGGCGATGTGAAATAATCCGAAAGGAGAGTAAATAATACATTGGGCAAATAGGTATGAGGAAATAGGGCTGCACGATATAGCAAGATTAGCCTAAGGTATTTGTATATTAAATAACGTTCAGTTACATTATTCTCAAAATTCAGTAAATTTCTAACTTAAAAGTTTCTTAAATTTAAGGACTTTTTAACAGTGAATCATTTAAAAAGATCTGGAATCCAAATACCCAGAGGTTGCAAGGTCTTCGCAAAAAATGGGGCTACGGAGACATGCGACAGTAAAGGAATCAATTATTTAAAATACTCCACCGAAATAGTCGGAGAACGAAAGGTCCACAAAAAGTAGGGGAGCTATGTAGACATGCGACATTAAGCGAGTCGATTATTTAAAAACTTCTTAAACCCGTATAGCCGGAGAACACAAGTTCTACGCAAAAAAGCAGTTATGCAGTCACGCAGACTTTTTAAATAATTTACTCTTCTACTGTCGCGCGTCTGTGTAACTCCTTTCTATGCTTGAACCTCACGTCCGCAGGCTATTTAGGCTCAAGAATCCTTCAAATGACTTTTTTAAATAGTCAACTCGTTTTCTATTTCGTGTCTGCATGCCTTCCTCTTCTATGTGGACCTCGCGTGTCTCGACTATTTAGGTTTATGACTTTTATATAATCGACTTACTTTTTGTCGCACGTCTGCGTAACTCCATTTATACGTGGACCTCGCATTTTCCGGGTATTTGGGTTTCAGAGCTTGTCTAATTATTTACTCGCGTACTGTCGCACATCTGCGTAACTCCAATAAGATCAAGCATTTCAAGACAAGTCAATAATATTTTTCGTATTGACTTACAAGACCAAGACAAGACACAAGAATTTTCCAAAGCGAGACAATAATTACAAAAAAATTGTATTGTCTACCTTTCGTCCAGCCCTAGTAGAAAAGTTAACCTTTTTTTAGCGAGGATGATGGTTGAGCATGAGTGGTTCACGATTGTTCAAAATCATCATCCGAGTCTGAAAAAATCAATTGCTTCCTTGTTACACATAGTACTTTTTTTAAGTACAGGAATAGGTTCTTTGTATGACAAATTTGATTGACCTTGCTCGAAATAATAGATTTTTCATTCATTTTTTCTATGCAGGAAAAGGGCCTTTTTCATGCACGGGTTGAAAAAAAAATACTTTTTTAACTAGTTATCATTTCGTAATTTTATGAGAATTCTTTAATTACTTGTAACTATTGAACAAATGAAGAATTTTTAGCCTAGCAAGTCGTAAATGAAAGCTCTTATTTTTAATTTTCCCCTTGTATATGATATACCGTTTCAGCCCTTTTATGTATAAACCTATTCACAAAAACGCCGAGACAAGTGTCCATTCATTTTGCAAATGAAAGTGTTTACCAGAGTTTCATAAAAAAGTAGGATCCGCATTCCTAGAGATCCTCTTGTCACTACTCTTCTTCTAATGTCACCTCGGATTTTACAGACCCGTATTTCCACGGGTGATACAAATTACTATGTTTAAAATTCTTGATTTGGTTTTGAAAAACGCTATCATTACTTTCTAACATAAGATTGCAAAGATATGTACGAAAAAAACGTCAACAAATAAATAAATGTAAATCGAAAAAGTTAAAATTTGTTTTTTCTAGGTATCACAATGGTGACTTGATTTTCCATTATAAATAAAAATTTTTTAATTACCAAAAACTTACCAGAGCACTAATAAACTAGGTACATTGCAAATAAAATCAAAAGCTAATAACAAGTAAAACAAACTAAAATTAATTTAACTTTTAAGGAAATTAACTTCAGACACGATAAAAACCAAGTTTAAGCTCTTTCACGCATACTTGTTTTTTGATGATTTGTTTAGTATAAATATTACAAAGATATGTTAAACATCGTGAGATTAAAATGTGGCAGCTCATAAAATATAAGGTTCTATGTAAAATCAAAATTAGTTTCTGGTATATTGCACACTGTCGTTGTAAGTGATGGAAAATGTTTTAGTTTAATTTATTGCACAAATAAGTTCAAATCAGACTTTCACAACTCATAATTTTATAATGTTTATTAAACTAATATCACGTTGTTGTAAAATCCATGACCATTAATAGAATCATTATTAAGTATTGCTAGTAACTGCAACTCGATATAAAACGTTTCAGAAATCTTATTTCTAATAAATATGAATATTTCGAAATGATTGGTAATAGATATTTGCATTGGAATTGTGGTATACGCAAAATTAAAAAAAAATCAGAATTATTTGATAAAAAAGAAATCAATATTTGAACGTAATACTAATATAAAATCATATTTACAATATAGAACTTACAAATTTTAAGAAGTTGAATCAAATATAGGAGTATAATACAAAAAAGCAATTAAATTGGAATTATCATGGCAACGTAAATCGATGATATATAGTTTAAAAAGATTTAATTTTAAAAGAAAATTTATATAGATGTTCTTGAAAGTAGATATATTAAAACTAAACTTTCATCTTTACATAACCGAATTTATACGAAAATGTTTCTAAACAATCGGGTTGCACTTAATTAGTAAGATATTTGTTTACATACAGAATGGACTAAAATTTATTACCTTCAGAAAACTAGAAAAGAACGTAATCACCAATCCCATCCCCTTCGTCAGAATCATAACGTTAGTAACATGATGAAGACAAAAATTTAATACCGCCGAGGTCCCGTAAAACGTAGCAAACGCCGCCAGATACGAAACGATCTTGTCATGCACTGGATGAAAATTCGGCCAGATACCGCACGCAACGAGCAACAACTTAATACCTCGCGAGTACCTCGCGTACCTCCTCATCTCAGACTCCATCGTAAGAGAGTATCTTATAATGATCTTTGTACAGCAAAATACGAGCCGCGACTGAGACGATGGCTCGCGCGTCGTTGAAATACCGATCGATCGATGAAAAAAATAAATGACCCTCCGCTCGCTCAAAGTTTAAATCTCCCGTATTATGTTGTTTAAAGTTTTAAGTAGATTCGTGGTTTGCAAAAGACTGACGTGGCCAGTGTCGGTGGAGAGGGTAACGCAGAGCTCAGTTGGTTGATGGAAGCCTCTGTAACATGTTCTTTTGAGGAAAAGTTTGACATTAAATTCTGAAAATGAACAAGAGAATCAAATGGTCATAAAGAATACGGTTTCTACCCATTGTTTGTAGATTTAATTAACAATTTTTTAATTCATTCATCAGTAAGTTACATCTTTAAAGAACTTTTTGTATAATAATATTATGTGTGTTAATTATAAAATGATTCGTATAATTTTTTATTACAAAAATTGGTTATTGTTTATTAATTGGTTGATTTTCGAATTGTCTTAAACATTTTTAAAATTATTTATAGTTACCTGAATTTAATTATCTTATATATTATATTATCGTGCAAAATAAGAAATGTATACAAATGTAAGTTTGCACAAATCAACATAGTACTACTATTTATTGTTTTATCAACATGTAAATTAACACGACAAAGTCTCAGCACAATTTCACAATTGTATTCTCTTCTAATGAATATTACTAAACAAATAACCATTTATCAACAAATTAACAAATATCTTCAAGTCAGTGTTTATTCCTTTTCATTTAATGTTCGCAGTAAACAAAAGTACGATACGGAAGTTTTTACAACCTGCAAAAATATAACCATTCAGTAAATATTTAAGAACGATTACTTGCAAGATGAGTTGCAAACGTAAAAATATATTTGCAATACCTTTGACTGTTAATTCTTTAAAAAAATGAAATAGACTTGGTTAAGGAAAAAGTAAAAACAATTACATTGAAACTTACTTTAGTAAACATATCTAATTGGATCAACATACAGCCTTTTGCCATTATTGCCAATGGCTCCTGTGTTAAGACAATGAGTACGTCATTTTTCAAACGTCTATCGCATTCTTCTGGCCAATGTGAGCTGTAGATCGAGTCCAAGCAAACACCACTCTAGAAAAAAAAATTAAATCTTGTTAACTTCATTCCATAGATGACAAAAAATATTACTAACCTCTTCAGCTATAATATTTCCATACCAGGCATAAGCGAAAATTTGCACTGACTTCGGGAGAAGATAACAACTTAAGTGAACTAGATGACCCATACTAGCGTTGTTTTTAGCAGCCTATATAATAAATGTGTTTTAAATACAAATAAAAAACATTTATTCGCGACTCCACTATAGTGGGGTGCCGCAAAACTAGCATTTTATTCCCTCTAATACTTTATTTTCTGTTTAGCGGTAATAATAATGAAGATTATTATCGCTTCGCTACACTCGCGCGGGCAGTGGACTCACCCGCGGGAATAATCAGCGTCTTTAGTCCCTTTTTTGGTGGTAAACGTAGATAATTAGACGATGTTATATTAGCGAGAATAAACAATTTTTATTCCCGCTAATTGTTATTATTCCCGCGTTTGCAGGAATAAAAATGTTTATTTCCGCAAATGCGGGAATAATGCAAATTAGCGGGAATCAAACGCGATTTTTGGCCCGCTTTTCAAGCTATAAAGTGTCCGTTATAGCGGAGATGGGAATAAAATACTCGGTTTCCTCATAAAGAGACTACTTAATTTTTTTGTATTTAAAATTATAGGACTTAAATACAATTTATTTTTATTTATTAACTATATAACATTTTATGCAAAATATTTAATTTATTATAATTGTTATATAAATTATAACACCGCGATATATAACACCACGGCATATTTAAAAAGGTTGTCTCATGAAGTACAGCTTTTCTAAGTCAACAAAGTGGCCACAGTTGAATCGGAAATAAAGTTCAATGTGCAACACGGCAATAAAGTTGATTATTTCCTCGGGTAATTACTGTCCTCGCTTCGCTTGGGCAATAATCCACCCGCAGAAATGATTTGCGGCTTTACTCCCTTAGTTATTATGCACTATTACCCTACTGAAAAATCTCATCTGAGATCTGAGGTGAGAACTCACTTGAGATATTTGAAATTCCTCACGTGAAGTCTCACATGAGATCTCATGTGAGATCTCATGTGTAAAATTTCTACAAATGTAAAAAATGACTAAAACGCTTCAAAACAGATTTTTGAACTTATCTGGGGGGTGGCGTAACCTAGTTAGGCAACTCCTAATTCCCAGAAACGGATTTTTTTATCATAAGAGGAATTTTAGCAGCTCGCGGACCAGAATTTCACATGAGATTTTGGCGTGAGATCTTACGTGAGTTCTCACCTGAGATCTCAGGTGAGATTTTTCAGTAGGGATACTATATAATGTTTCTAGAGTATTACGGAATATAAGAATGTCTTACTTTGTTCAAACATTTTTAGATCAAAATTAGAATAAGTACGGTGTGTGCTTGACTACTTCGATATGGCTAAAAATATTATTTATCTCACTGTACTACAGATGCCGTAAATAAACATATAATTTAATTGCTTTTGCATACTCCACGTGTAATAATTATTACGTCAAGGAGAAATAAGAAACATATATCATTCGAACTGACACCTCACTACGCTCGGATGCAAATTTCACGTCGTGCAATAATGGTCCACTTAAGGCACTAGAATCGTAATATACTCCAATACGATACTCGTGACCCCATTGCACGACGTGAATTACCGCCCTCGGTACGCTCGGCGCTAACTTAACGCCGCGCAATAATAATTAAGCCACACTGAAACTAAATTTACTGAAACTAAATATCGTCGGCTTGGTGGAAGACGGTACCATCTCAGAATCCAGTTGGAGAAGGTACAAATCCGGAAGCCGTTGGAGAAGGTACCCACTCGCGAGTAGGTTTTTTTTTGTTTAACTTTAAGAAGTCAAATCAAGTAAAAAAAAAGATTGTCTTTTTATATTATGAGATAATTTTATGGATTTTTTATTCTCTTATCATTATTTTAAGGTTCGTTTTGAAACCCGCAAAGTTGATTAAAAAAACTCGATTCGTGAGTTGGTGCCTTCTCCAACCGGCTTCCGAATAATTTATACCTTTTCCAACCGGATTCTGAGGTGGTACCGTTTTCCACCAAGCCGACGATATATACGCTGTATAACCTCTACGTAAATTTGATAGCAAATCTGCTAATTTATTTATTATTAAAATATAACAAGTAATCATAATATTTATACCTCTGTAATTTGGAAAATCAAAGAACATAACACCAAAGCACCTGTGATGGCCATCCAAATCGCAATCAATCCATAAATCTCTTCTAACTTATTCTTCACTTTGATCAATAGATGATGTCTTTCGATGCAATCCTTTAACTCTTTCTTGTAATCTTTGGAAACCCGCAAGTTGTTAAACTTCTTTCCAAGTATCCTGAACTCACCGCACATATGCAGTGCACAGACCCCGAACATACAATCGACACCAATACTAACCGTACACAGAGATATAGCAGCCATGGCTTCCACCGAATACAACATCCAGTGAATGGCTCCTCCAGGTTCGTACGAGAAAGGGTAGACGGATGGAAAGGTACGAACGTATTTGCCGTACCTCTTCAGAGCCAGAATTGGACCGATGCCGAACATTGTGAATGAGAAAATCACGGACGTGGCATGGGTGTTCAGCAAGTAAATGAAATATTTCATACTATTTAAAAGATCTGGTCGATTTTCAGGAGTGTCTAAGTCTCTTCGGTACTTTCCGCCAAGCATGTCGTTGAGAAAAACGATGTCTTCATGATGGAGAAGGAAAATGCAAACCTGTAATAAAACTTCTGTTATATTACGAGCAGTAGATGTATAAATAGAATTAATCAAACATAATTTTTGCTTAAAATAATCAATCGCTTTAATGTTTTCACAGATCCCTCTATATAATTGGTGTATGACGCTGTAACATAAAGATGTAATGCAACGAAAGTCAAATGCAACTAAAGAAATTTCGTCATTTTTCATTTTTTTTTAAATTGGTCCTTGAAATGTTGATTCAAAACTTTGCAGAATGATAATTATATTATGGAGGGCAAGCGAATTTGGATAGGACGTTAATCGCAGTAGTAGTAATCGAGTTATATCGAATTACTGCTGTTCGGCCGGTACGGTAGGTCGCATAATAAACGCCTCGAACAAAGAAAAGCACTGCTCACGGAGCTGGACGAAGAAAAGCACAACTCGCGACGCCTGGACTAGCACTATTTATTGCATTCTTATAAATAGTACACCTTACGAATAGCAAAAATAAAAACTGCTGCAAATTGCATTAGCAGGTTGCTTTCCCAAAGAGAATCCATGCTCAAATAATTTTATTTTA
>UXGD01006026.1:0-13292 GCA_900474315.1 Torymus auratus
GTCCGTATCCAAACGTCCGTTTCTTTATAGTAAATGACGTTCCTTTAATATAAAGATTTTCTTCTCTCTGTGCAAATAAACAATCCGTCGTAGCTTAAAATTTCCATAAAAACTTATTCAATTCAAATATCCGACAATTAAGATACCGATCTGCGTTAACGAAACTGTACATGAAGGATCGTTCGCCATATAACACCCGGCAAATTACACCCACGAGTAGCACGCGCAAGCCAGTAGAAAATGACCGGTATAGTCAGACGACGGCTGTAAGCGTCAGCCAGTCCCTCAGTCCCTCTTATTCACTGTCATCGACGGCAAAAAAGCTCCGAATGAGCCACCCACAGCCTAGTGTCCGATTCCCAGAAGCGTACTTTCCCACAGGTCGGAACGCAAAGAACAAACGGCAAGAAAAAACTTGTCACACGTACACCTCCGTTGTGCTAATAATAGCATGCCGGTGAGCTATAAAAAGACTTATGTTGTTCCTTCCCTTTCTCTCTCTCTCTTTCTTTCATTATACGCTGCTCTCCGAAAAGGCCCACAACACTTCCTCCTTCTCTATCCGTCCGGCCACCTCTCTCTCTCTGTCGGTGCGCATCGTTCGCGTATCACTGACACTCGTACATGTGTATATACGCGATAACAGGCTCGAGAGAGAGCGCTCGATGACGAAAGAAGCGCAACATCGAAGAACCGGCGACTCTCCTTCTCTCTCTCCACGTGCTCTATACGCGCGCGCGAGAGCTCCCGCAATAATACCGCTTGCGCGCGAACTAGCCTTTTTCCTCGCGTGCCAAGAAGCAAATCACGGCTATACGACGACGAGGAGGAAGAGCAAGTCCGAGCGCGACGGTTGCGCGCTGATCAGTGCTTTCCCCTTTCCCCATCGCGGTATACTGCTCCGCGCTTGCTAGCCGATCGAGGAGGAAACCAGGAGGAAGAATAAGACGACGAAGTAGAGAGAGAAAGAGAGAGGAGCGCACGCGCTCACGCGCCTCCTTCGCAGTGACGTCAAAGAGGCAGCAAGTAAGCGCGAGGCTCTCGTTCATTGAGGAGAAGGAGCGGACCATAACGCGCGGAGTTCCCTGCGTGTCGCGCGCGCACGTATACGCGAGAGATGACACGACGACGACGACGACGACGACGACACGCGGTGGTGGCAGCGGCGGCGGCGGTGGTGGTGGCGGTGGTGGTAGCGCGCAGGCAGCAGCGCACCTCGGTACACCTACTTAAACCGCGACCGCGGCCAGGTGGGGCCAACACTTCGCAGTCACTACGACAAGAACGACGATAACCCAAGACGAGCTGCTGCTGCTGCTACCACAGCAGTATAGCAGGATACAAAAAATACATATCCTGCGGGGCTGTGAAGTTATAGTGGAAAAAGCTCTCTCTCTCTCTCTCTCGACGCAACGCTTGCGGGAGAGAGCGCTCGTATAATATATATACTATCTCTTCGCGCGCAACATATAAGCGTGTATTGTGTACGCGTGCACGCGTGTGTATCTCCGTCTGTCTTGGAGGAAGAGCTTTATCTTCGCCGGGAGTGAATCTGGTTTCGCGCATCAGTGTCGCGAGGCGCGCGCTTACTGCCGCTACTACAACTCGATACCGTGCGCTGGAGAACAACATCTCTCTCACCACGACACATAGACAGAGACGCGCCATTGGATGCTCTCCGGGAAAGATAAGAGAAGCACCCCCGAGAGATAAAGTGAAGAGAGAAAGAGAGAGGGACGGAGAGACAGGCAGACCAGAAGACGTGTGCGCCGGCGAAAATGGTGATTAGAATCCAGCCTGTGCTGATGCTGTGCCTCGCGGTGCTGCTAGTAGCATCCCACGTCGAGGGCCGCTGGCACAATTTGCGCGTGCTCCGCAAGCAGCTGCATCATCATGCTGTGTACGACGTCGGGGATGAGGACCGTGATCTGGAGAAGTCGTTGCTGGCCGACGGCGATTTTAATAGCGACTTGGAGAGTGAGGATAATAGTGACCGACAACAGTACCTACGCTACCGTCGGCATCATCAGCTCGAGATGAAAGAGGACGAGGAGCAGCAGCCGGAAGACGAGGGGCTAGATGAGATGAAGCGGCTGCAGCGACATCGGTTCCTCGATCACAGGAGGCATAATAGGAACAACCATCATCACCAGCACCGTCGGCCTCGTCATCACCAGGACCAACTGGACAGCGATCCTCTGGACATAACCAGGGACGAGACAGAGGATTACGACAGCACGGCGAGCCGTGACAAGAGGCATAACCGCCACAAACCCTGGACCGATAAGGACCGACAGTCCTTCATCAGCAGTCGCTTGAAACCGGCGCACTTCGAGAACGAGAAGACCTATGAGGTCGAGGTCAGAGAAGCCCAGAACAGCTCGCTCTGTAACTACACGGTCATACCCATCCCTGACCCTGGCGGCCGCATACCACGTGACCTCGAGCACGTCAAGTGTAACCACGCTGGATCCAAGTGCCAGGATAAGGGAACTTATTGCTGCATCCAGACCTATCGGCTTGTCGAGGTAGTCTACGCCAGCGGGACCACCGAGACCCTCAAGGTCTACTCCGGATGCGTTTGTTCGCTGCAGATCTACGGTACCCTCGAGCCTTACATACCGGACGTGAACGTGGACGATTAGGCCCGTGTAAGAACAATATATATTGTGCCATAGGGTTGTGTGTTTAACGGTGCGCGCTAGCCGACGGATTGTTGTGGAGTCTGGGTATATATAGAGAGAGCGCGCGCACTGCTGGTCTCGTATATACTTTCTGTAGGATCTACAGTATTTCTTGTACATATATATATTTTAACGCGTTATGTTTAAGACGAAAACAAAACAAAGCATGGTTGTGATCGATGCATTTAACATACTCATAATAATCTATTCCATTTACGCATTTCTTCGATTGATCGTTACGGTAATATATTCGCGGGAGAGCGATGAATTATTTTTTGCTATACGCGTGTCTCCTTAGAGAGCCGAAGTGGTTGATTGGCTTTTGATACACACTGCAACGCGACGAAGGCATTTATACTTTTATATATATGTGTGTTGTACTCTTGAAATTCCTCATTTGTATTGTATTGAATAATTAATTAATTTATATATACTGTAAGTAGGTTTTTTTGTGAATTTATAATCCATGAGCTCGGATAAGCTGACACTACTTATATATCTTATTGTTAAAATTTCCTAAATTAACAACGATCATTGCGAAGTATTTGAATGTTTCTTCTCTCAAAGAAAATCAAAGCTATATAATATGTAATGTGTAATGTAAGAAAATCTCCCTGTGATATTCGAATGGTATCGTGTGATTCACGTGAAAATTCTCTCTCTATCTCATATCATCATGGGTCATGTCGTTACTTTTGTAAAGTGCAATATTAACAATTTGTACGTATGTGCCAAGCAACGGATACATATTGTCTTTCACTGCGTCATATTTCCTTGCTATTCATTAAGCTAGACTTTTTTTACATTCGATTATTATTTATTTATTTATTAATTTAAAGCAATTGACGATAGGCTATTATTGAGGCCCATCTAAATTATACGAGAAATTCATTGTCTTACATTAGAAAAATGTAAAAAAAGAAGTCATGCTTGTAAATAATTACTTCATACAGATGTAAATATATCAATAAATGATTTTTAATAAAACAAACAAAAAATTCATTAATACTGTCATTTATGATTATCCCTCTTGTATGCCTTTATCATTACAACGCCTGCAACTGGCAACATGCTCGACAGATGCGAGAACTGCATTGGTAGTTTCTAGAAGTGTGTATTTATATACGCCAAATTATGTAACAGATAAGATCTTCACTTTTTTCGACGGTAAAAAATATTAACGATCACTGCTGTCGTTGAAAAATAGTTGCTTGCTTTTGCCCATAAAAATCAATCATTTAAGTGGAAAAAAAAGTTGTTAAAATTTAAAACTGAAGTTGAAAAAGTTAGATAAAATATCATAACACATTTAACACTTGATTTATGATTTGTCGGATCTAATATTAGTTAACTTTAAGTTGCACAAGTTGAGACTAATTAATGTCCATTCACGTGATGAATATGAATCACAATGATTCTTGTAGCGTTAATCATATCAAGTTATCGGTCAAAATTTTAATCTCCTACAATAGTTTTGGAATAACCTCTCATTAGCGGTTAATTAAGATACTTATACACATATTCATCATGATTAAACAATTTTACAACCTTTTGAAATAAATAAAAACAAACATACAACGTAATTATTTAATTTTCTAGAAACCAGATTAATTTTTTTTGTCTCAATGAGAAATCAGTAATTTTTCCAATTTTTAAACCATGCTAACAAAAAACCGATATCAATTATATTCAAATATACGTGCGCCTGCGCATGCATTTGCGCAGAGTCATGTATACATGAGTCGCCAAGAACTTAAATGCATTTTTGTAAACATGCACGTAACACGTAGAACATATATAAATACACAAAAATTTTGGAAAAGTAAATACTGCACATTTTTAGCATTGCAAATCAATAAAAGTCAAAAGCATACGCAGGACGGCTAATTTAACAGGATTATCAGAAGTTCATCGGACAAATGTCCGATATATATATATATATATATATATATGAGAATAAAGAATGAAAGCGAAACGCTGTATGAGCAGAGGAGGCCGGAACGGGAGTGTATACGTGCGAAATTGACAAAAATAGCCTGGCCTCGAGAGTCCAGATTTTATAATCGGTTCATCAACCAACACAACAGATTCGGGGAGTTCCCTCACAAACATATACGCGCGACACGTGCTCGTTTCCTTTCTCATTCTTCCTTCTTTGCTCGCCTCGCCCGTGCGAAGGTATATACATAATATATATTAATATCTCGCAATAATCATTACACTTTTTATCCGAGTGAGCGCCGCGTCAACCTTGGCAATTATCCGCGTCACCGTTTATGGTGCTTTTATCAAAGCGAAGCCGGCACTTGACACGAAAGTCGCAACAACTTCTCGGGGGGATTCACCGCGAGACAGTGTCAATGAACAACGGGCTCTCGCGCGTATATATGTACATAGCGGCGAAACTGTATATATAAGCGGTGGCATTACCGAGTGAGCACGTGGACCATTCGCATCGACATACCTGTTTATTTTTATATTGAAGACGATAATTGCGCGGTGACTTTGTGCCTGAGCGGTAGTAGTGTTTGGATAATTTTCCTGTAAGCGCAGAAATTCTATTTTCGCTCGTGAAGTTATCAGTTTTGCTTCCTCCTAGGAAAATCTTTGTGATAGTGAAAAAAATATTTTTGGAGATTATGTGTTAGTAATGTTGTTTAACACATTTGGAATCGAAATACTCTATTTTTAGAAAATGTCCGTATGGATATGTGTGTGTGTGTGTGTCTGTAAACGTTGATAGATATCAACGTCGATCTATTGGACGAATTTAACCAGACAGGGATCATTTTTTTAGATTTTCCTTACACAGTTGGGGTCAATATTCTCTTTTCGTCAAAATTGATTTTCTTTTATATAGCGATGAATTCACTCTATGCAGGGTACTATTCTCTATAATTTAAAAAAATGCCAATACCTATATTTAGTCACAAGTTATTAATGAAAACATAATTTTTTGCAAATACATTATATTTCGGAATCAAAAAAAGATATTGACAAGAATATATATTTTTTTGAATACTATAATTTTTATGTTTTTTTATTTATTATTTTTTGAGAAAAAGAATAATTTATAAAAAAAGAGATTTGTTTGTGGCTGCATAACTAGAGTAAAATTGGCTTAATCGCTTTGAAATTTTTTCAGGGGTAGATTTTGGATACCAATCGAGACAGTTCTTTGGGCAAGAGGATTGGTTCAGAAATTTCAGAAATATTTGAGGCTAAAATTTTTCTAACATTTTTTTCAAATCGTAATATCTCAAGAACGGCTTGATGTACCATTTTGAAATTTATATCAATATTGTATGTGTCTTTCTGGGGGGGGGGAGCTTTTCCGAAACAGAATGATATCGATGCTTTACTCTGTAAATTTAAATCCGCGCGTATGCAAAATCCGTGGTTTACTTAAAAAGTATACGTGACAGATATAGGTTTGAAATTGAAGTTAAGAGAGATGTGTTCGTAAATTTTGAAATGGAAAAAACTTCGATTGAGAAAATGAAGTGGAACACGCCTAAAAAGCACAGTCATTCAAAAAAAAAAACGCTCATTAGTTGGCTCTCGCCTTATCGCTCACGAGCCGAGTTGTTGCATATATATACCATAAGGAGAAGGGGGCAAGCCGCTCGAAGACTACCTGTGAGTCGAATCACCTGGTGCTGCTGGGTCAACAGTCAACGATTCTCGAGGACAAAGTTCAAGTTTCTGGCACGACGCGTAAACATAGCGACCTTTGAACAAGAATGGTATTATTCGTAATACGTGCGTGTGTCTCCGCGCAGATAAGGCACCGGTACATTATGCGATCATAACAAAAGTGATGAAAGTCGTTCGATTTTACGTGATGTCAAGAGGTCAGATAGTAGACTATAACCATGTCATGAAAAAAGAGTTAGATATACTAATTAATTTGTGACTTTTATCAAACTTCTTTATATCGTGTTTGAAATTTTATTTTCTTACACGTGCCGAGCGCGCGCTCTTTGTCGTGCGCGAGCCAAGTCTTAGTGTAAACAAATTCGTCGAGAAAGTTCTTTCCCCCCATGGCATCTCGTCGTTCATCTTTCAAAAGTAACATTATTATGTCAATCAGTTCTATTAATAAAAAGATTATTAATGGATGCTTAAAAAAATTTTTCCTCATTGTCTTGGCGAGAGGTTGACTCTTATATTGGATACAGACTGATAGGCTGATATCAATGAACTTTTTAACAGAGTTGGGTGAATGACGGCCCGATTACAAATTTCTATATTGAATGGTTCCTTATTCTCGCTTTATTTTTATTTTATAATGTATAAAAATAGAAGAAAAAAACAAAAATATTAATTGTAATTTCTTAATAATATATCCAACTTTTTGACTCAAACAACATTTCAGTTTTAAAAAGCAATGAAAAGTTTGTCTACAATATATTTTGCAAAAGGATTTTCGTTAAAAAAAATCAACTGTCAAATAAAAATAAAGTCTTAAAATGACGTATAGTATCATGACGATTAACAAAATGAAAACTACGACAACCAAAATGTCTACAAGATAAGAAACACAAACAACAAGTCTTTTAATCTAAATTTTCGGCAAAACATGTAGTGACTTTATGCGGTATTATCTCGACAACTATTATCGCGAACTTTCAGCGACATGAGGAAGTAAAGATCCAGAAAGAAAGATATTTGCTTAAAGCGTAAAATATTATCTAAATTGTTTTTAAAGCATAATGAAAGATAACCTACTCGATGAAAATATACGCGTGAATCCCAATTCGTTAATTAATAACTTTGTAATATAACAAAATCAACATCGAGCGGGATTCCCGCGTCGGGAAATTCAGTGTCAACGAACAGCGTGCGTACGCCGCTTACAGCTTTTATAATATATGCAAAAGTTGGAGGTAAGTACGATGAGACTTTCCAACACATAAGCATTGATATGTGGTGAAATCCACAATACTTTTTAAGACTATTTTATACAAATCTGCATGTGACTGTGCGTTGCACGCATTCATATCAATTGCAGGACATATTTTCCAGTTTCCACTGAAAATTTTACATCCAGTCTAGTTTCTGTGCTTCGCACGGCAGGCTCATTGAGGCAGTAAATAATCGCCTACAGCCAACAAAATATATAGCGTCGTCCATTACTTAATCGTCATTCAGCAATCGGCACGCAAAGGAATGTATAAATAACATCCAAGCACCATAATATCCGAGATAAAAGATAATTAAAGACTCGACGCCGGCTGGGAAAGAAAACAAAAAAATTGCATGACCACTTTGGCAGAAACATGTATACATATATAAAGAAGTAGGTGTGTACGTATACACTAGTGCACGCGCATCACACTCAATACGTGACGACCTTCTTGACAGAATATAGGTAGTGAATGAACGTGGTAACTGGCGCGCGCGCACGCGCACGAATCTATGTATAAAGGGGGATTATGTTGATGGCGGGCAGAAAAAGTTGCAGATTGAACGCGACATGCTAGTCTAGGAGCTGGGTACCGTCCCGTATGCAATAATCTGTCGCCGAATAAAAAAACAGGTATTTCTTATAGATTTTGATCCGTAGAATTCGAATATCGAGGTCAAAATTCGAAAAAAGTGGTAGAAATTGTTTAAAACGCATTTGTTTAAAATAATAAGAAAAAGTTATTATTTTTTGTCGCAATAATTTTTTTATCAAAATTTGGGTTATTTTAAGACGAAATGCCTCTTGGCATTTTTTTCGAAAAATCGATATTTTGGCATGCTGATAACGAATTTCCAGGGTGTTTTATCATATCTTGTTATTTACAAAAGTTATTAAACAATTTAACTGTTTAAAACGCTGTAGAAACGAGACATTAAACTGGAATGATATTTTAAGCACGTAAATTTGTTGCATTTCTTCTAAGAAATCAGCTCTTTTTTGCAGAATTAAAAAAAGTTGATTAGAACCCGAGATATTGCAAATTTATTGAATTATGTTACATAATTACGCTTCGCACTCACTATTTGCCTTGTAATTTTCGTTTAACTTAAAATATTGTTTCCTTATGACATCTCATTTTAAGGACTAAACATTTTTCTATCAATATATGCCATAATATCTGTATAAAATTTGATTCCAAGTAAGCTCTAACTCTATAAGTTAAATAAATTTACCAAAAAAAGTACTTTTCATTTGTTTATAAGACGGTTTTGATCTCTTTAAAAAAACAAACATTAAAATATACGTAGAATTATACCTTGTTTCATAACGAAAAAATTCATGTTATATAATGTACAGTTATCACTATTGGTTTGAGAGAAATACTGATTGAACTCTGAAGCACGCAGTTGTGTATTACCGCGCGAGGCGCCGAACCACGCGAGACGCATACAAGCAAGCTACTCGATCTAATAGAAAAGCTGCGCTTAGAAAAGAAGGAAATATGGAAACGCGGGAGAGTGCGGTAGAATGGAAATATGGAAACGCGGGAATCCGCAGCAGAATGGAAATATGGAAACGCGGAAAACCGCAGCAGAATGGAAATATAGAAACGGCGGGAATGCGCAAGAAAAGGAATCGTTGGATCTGAGGACCTCTCAGTGCGCAGGAAGATCGAAGGAATGTGATTGAATCTACCATGGCCGCTGGAGATAGATACACGGAAAGAAGCATTCATACCTGTTTTTATTATAACTGGTAAATACGAAAGTAATTGATACACTCTTAGCCTAAAAAAATAAGTGTAATGGAAACTAGAACATACGTAACATATTCAATTTAGAGGTTAGTGCATATGCAATCTGCTGTTCGGATATCGGGACAGTGTACTTTATGGCACGTCCCAAAACTCGAACACAGTTGAATTAAAATATATATTTATTAAATAATATGATAGTATTAATGATTGTGTAACAATTTTATGAATACCAAAATCTGAAAGGAATTTAAAGAAAAAACTTTTGAGTAACTCTAATATATATTTACAGATTAAAGGGCAAATCAGTCAAGCAGACTGGTGTTCATGAGGTCGCGGCAGCCTGGGCCGTCCAGCCCCATTTTGCTGCTTCTGCAGCTCCATCAGTGATCCTCGAGTGCCAGTGCTTTAAAATGTGAGGGGATATGTGAAGAGGGACAGGGTAAGACTTAACAGTGGAGGGTGTGTGCTTAGGAGCGATGCCGCTGACTATATACTCTGCACTAACAAGGGATGCGGATACTGGATTTTCCTACTCTTGCAGGAAATACTTCGTTTTAACAAATAATGAGACACGTGTCTCAGAGTTTTTCTGAATAGGCCCTATTTTTTCTACAGGCCATACAATCATTTAATTTTTAGTAATTTTAATGATTTTTCACATTACACTGTATAATGCCATTGACTTTACTCAGGAACAAAAAAAAAAGAAGAAAAAAGTACCCATTCAGGAAAACCCTGAGACGCGTGTCTCATTATCGGTCGATTGTATTAGAATACATAATGATGTATTTCGCCGAGTTCCCAGCGAGACTTGCCTGCATTCTTTGTGGATGGCAATTTGCCATTTTACAATTTATAAATTAATTAATTCGTTTATTTCATTTATGATTATTATTATAATTTATGTAAAAAATAATTATTTTATAATAAAAAATATTTTGTAAAAATTATATTGTAATTTTTGTAATTTTTCAACCTTTCATACTTAATCTTATTTTCTTAATTTTTATTTGAAATTAGTCAGTCTTAACCAGTGCTTCGCTTATATCCAATGCATGGACCACATCTAGCAATGCATTGGTGAAATATGTACGAGGGCACAGTGGTGATATGTGTCCCATATATGACCAATACTATGGACTCAGCTATGGTTTCGTTCATGTTCTTAGCAAAATATTGGCAATCCTTAAAAATTTTACGCGGGTGTTCCCGGAATAACCGGGGACAACCACATATCTTCATTTTTTTAGAATAATTCCGAAAAACCGCATAACTCCACTGTTTTTAGAATAACTTCTGAGAAAACCATATAACTCCACTTTTTTCATCCAATATCCTGGAAAACGATACAACTCCACTTTTTCGGTAAGAGAGACGGACGGTCCTTATCCTTGTAAGTGTACCCATAGGAAGGTAGCTCTATTGCAAATAGTACACACATTTACCCCTACAAGCGAAAAAGATAGCTCCTACAATCTCTCGTGAGCGTTAGTTCATATTTATCATGTATAGTTACCAAATAAACAATATAATTGTCATTGAGACCGGAAAACCCACCTAATACCACTGAAATTTTCCTTTATTCCCGGAATAACCACGTAAGTGAAAGTCGTTTTCTAAGACACGAACGCTATTTGGTCTAGTTACTATGGTAATAAATGTGTTATTTTGATTAGTATTCATTAGTATTCAATGCAGTGTTGCATTCATTCTTATTTGTCTTGATTTAAAACAGCAATGCAAAACTAAGAACTCGATTTACTCGAAATCATAAAAAATGGAGATGAGTGGTTATTCCTGGAAATCACAAAAATAATTTCAGTTCAATATCAATAAATTTTATTTATTTAAAACATTGGACATAATAATATACGCTGTTCTGAATGTTATATAATTTTTATCATATATATTACAACATAAATAGAATATTTCATTTGTATAAATAGAAGAAATTAAAAAACAATTTGTTCTGAATTGAGAGCAACGCGTATAGACCAACATCTTGATTATATAAAAAAACCTGGTTCACTGCGTCACTTAATAGATCAAAAGTAGGCTATAAACATTAGTGTCAAACTCAGCAGTTGAAAATATGGAAAAGTCATGATCATCTTTCGCTATAAGTTAAGGTAGTTCACCGGCGAATGACGTCATAAGTCACAATATCACAAAAATTGTGCAATAAGCATATTATTTATGGTGTAAACTCTTCATTTATCTATATGTAAAAATAATAAAAGAAGACGACGTAAAAAATAAGGTGCCAAAAGAATGTTTCAAACAATACGACTTGTACGATGCAACTATATATAGATGTACAAATAACATGGGAATTTTGTTTCAAATAGCCATTTCCCGGAAAATAGTATCGCTTGCCATATTACAAAATATTCCACATTATTCCTTTTTGAGTCTAGTATAATATACTAATTTTTAAGAAAATTTTAAAGAAAATTGGCTTTGCAATTAATTTACACAAGTCATAAATACATACTTAACCTATACTTTCCATATTAAAGTTGCAAACTTTGGCATTAACTATCTCAATAATTACTATCGCCCCTATTATACTGGGGGTTTCAAAAATCCATAAAACATATAAATAGGAGTATGTATACCAATTTTTAAGAAAATTTAAAGAAAATCGATTTCTCGGTGAACTACCTTAAGCATTTTTAAGTACCCTTTAACGTCAATTTTACGTCCAATTTTACGATGCTAAATGAAAACAAAAACAAAAACTGAATTTAAAAAAAATAAATAAAAAACTGATATTTCCAAAATGCGCTTTGAAACGTCGTATTTTTTAATTCATAATTTTGCCCATGTATTTCCCCGAATATTTACTGCAAAAACTATTTAGATGGTATTAAAAATATTTAAATTTAAGAACTAATGTAAATTAATTTTAAAACTCAAAAAGACAAATAACATGCCAGAAAGTTTTACTTTCTTCTAAACGAAGATTTGCATTTTGAATTGGAAATATTCATTTATATTTGTATGGTTTGCAGTCGAAGAAAAATACTGATTTAATTATGTTAACAAAAAAACTATACAAAAAATTATATTATTTATTAAAATTATTTATTCTTTATCCTACTGAAAGTCTAATTAAGTCATTATTGAAACGACAGCAACAAATATCTGCTAATCTTGAAGTTAAAGAGTGAATAATGCAATCGTCGCTGAAAACCAATGTTTCTGATATTTATAACTTTTTTGCAATTGCTAGTTGATTACAAATCATACTAGTTATCACGGCCCCCTAGTAATGAACTATTTATCATATAAAGATAACATTATTTAGGTTGTTATGGTAAATTATCTCTTGTTATTTGATGTTTTATAATATGCAATTAAATAACTATAAAACTTTAATGTATCAATTTAGGGCAACACAGACCCTTTGGATATGTGTGGGTCAGAATGAGAGTGACGTAAGTCACCTATTATTCGTTTTGAGATATTCAATGTAAAAATTTCAATACTCAATACAATATTACGTGATAATTTTTAGATTGATTATAATTTATACAAGAAAGCAATAATAGTCACTTTTTTAGGGCGTTAGTAACAGTTTCAACTATAAGGCATCCGAATATAGCCATCTCTCTTTTTGCTTCCTCATAGAGGAAGCTTTGTAATGGTAAAAAAAAATTTGGAACAAAAAATGTTTAAAAACATGTTTTAAGATTTTTGGTACCAATATTTGAGGTTTTTGAGAAAAAAAAATTTCGTGTCTGTATGTATGTGTGTGTGTGTGTGTGTGTACCGGCTATAACTTTTGAACAAATTGACCGATTTTCATCGGGTAAAACTTATTCTCTTCGTTTCGAAGTAGAATAGAGATAGCTTAACCAATTTTTTCATTTTTTCGTTTTTCTTTTGTTTTATAACCAAAAAACGATTTTGAATTTTTCGTTTTTTTGATTTTTAA
>UXGD01006027.1:0-13289 GCA_900474315.1 Torymus auratus
ATTACCGCATAAAATCTACTTGAATATAGGTGGACGTCTAGTTAAAAAATCCAGATATGTTGTGGAATCCAGTTAATTATATATAGAAAATCCACTTCAATTCTAATAAAAATACTAAAATCCAATTTTAAAATTATGTGGATAGCGATATGGATTGGAGTAAAAATCCAGCTGGGAAATCTATTAATATCCATACTGAATCCACTCAGGTCCACTCGGATCCATCTGGATTTTCCGCCTAAAAAATCCAGCTGGATTTCCTAGCTGGATATTTTTGACTGGGTATATATATGTGTAGATCTATTTGTTGTTATAAAAGGAAATTATATCATCATTTCTCCTTTTTCTACAATAAGAAAAATATTATTTTTGTGATAATCTGATTCCTATATAAAGGTATGTTACATGTACTTATTTTTTACTTACAGTTGTAGCCTTAATTCGTAATAAGAATATATTATCATCAAAGTAGTATAAGTTATATTGATTGTTATTCGAATAAAATGTTTTTATCCATTATGTTTTTAATTCATTTAATTTATTATTATTTTAATTTTTGGAATGATTGGTTCAGTTTTTGAGATTTTGGTGAACAAACAAATTTATCCTAATATGATAGTATAATGATAAAAAGTAAATAATAAAATATCAGTACGTAAATAAATTCATATTTTTGAACCATTTTCTAATTTTTCACGTGAGTACTCAGGTGAGTACTCACGTGAATATTTTTAATAGGGAAGAGATGATAGTCGTGAAAATTTAAGTAATTGTTAATTACTGTTGGCAGTACCTTCTTTTTCTACAATTAATCATTCACAAAAGAGTAAATAACTGTAATAACTGTAAATAAACTGAAAATAATTGAAAATAACTGTTATATACGTCTCAAACCAAACAATTATTTTCAGGTATTTTCTGTTATTTACAGTTATTTACAAAAGCAATTTCTACTAGGGCAGTGAGAGTTATTGCCTATCTAATGGTTTTCTAACAGACACTGTGACACTGACAGTCAGATACCCAGCCGGCAGGTTACGTTGCGAAAACGTTGTCACAACCGTCATTTTCTAACTTTCCAACGAATTGGCGCAACCGGGGTAATCGTTGAGGCGACGTTGGCGCAGCTGGTAAAAGGCTGGTAAAGGCAAACGTTGTCCTAACGTTATTTCGATTAGTTGTCGGTAGGTTGTCCCAACGTTAGCGCACCGTTTGGAGGGTCTAGAGCACCGGAAATCGTAAACGGTAACACAACGGTTGGGCAACGTTGCCTCAACGAAAGGCCATTTCACATTTCATGGATACTTTCGTCGTCACAACTGTTAAAGACTTACGTTTGCAGTGAGAGGATACTTGGGATAGTTACTTGGGTTTAAATAAGCTGGTTCGACAACGTACGATTAATTTAGACCGAGGTTTATTATCACCAAATATAACTACAATTCACGGAAAGAAAAAACGGTAAGCAGTTTACCAAAGTCGATGTGCGCAGTTCTCTTTTGTTAGTAGCTCGCTCTTGCGTTTGTCGATGGTATACAAACATAGGTATGCCGCTGACCGTCCAGACCGTCAAATGTCTCCGGCCGACCTTGACTTGTATACCATCGACCAACGCAACAGCGAGCTACTAACAAAAGGCTGCTTGCGATTTTGCGAACTGCGCGCATCGACTTTGGCAAACTGCTTACCGTTTTTTCTCTCCGTGTACCAACCTTACGGTTACATGCGCTTGCCGCTAACAATCGGCCATCCTTAGTAAAAACTCGTCCTCGAGTGTAAACGCATTGACTTTTTTTTTTTTTTTAATTGATTTCAACTTTGAAATTATAATTAAACAGAGAAATATTATATAAATTTTTAGTACAATGTTGTAATAATCTGGTATATATATGTGCAATTTTACGGAATATGGGGTCCAAAAAATTAAAAAAAATTTTTGAGGCACACCTACCACACCACATTTTTTTGGTTCTTTGGGGGTTCCAGAATATGAGAAAAATATTGTACACGCATTATCCGTTGCCAAACTTTTTGCCGACCAAATTAATCTCGAATATTTTATGCGATTTTCCCCCTCCACTTTAAACCTCTGCCATTTAGTCCAGGAAAGTCCCACACAACTTTTCAAAAAAGAAATTAAAACTAGAAAGAAAGAGCTTTAATTTGTTTTTTCGAACGATCGAAAATGTTGATTCCTTTAAAAGTTATAAGGGTTTGAAGTTTAGCGTCATGAAAATACTCTCAAAGCCGGCGCTGTCGATTTCTGCAATTTTTGCGTTTTGATGTCATTTCGAAGCTAAACTTCAAACCCTTATAACTTTTAAAGGAACACGTTTCGAAAACGATTTTTGTCGTATCGTTGCTTATATTCGACTTTCTGCTTCTCGATTTGGACTCTTGCTTATTCATCAAGATCTTCTGGCCGTTCATATTGCCGGTCTTCCTTATACAACGTGAAACTTCTTGCTGGACCTTCATTTGCCCGGTATTTGTAGCCATACAAAAGCTCAAACGTGTTTTTGTAGTACTTTGATTAAAGGAGCTGTTGAGATTTATAGCGTTTTCCTTTAAATTTCGGTCCCAATCGCATGCGCCTTTTCCCTCGCGGATATTGGTTTGAATAACAGGCACTAACGTACGGTTAACCCTCTCCACCTGGCCGTTGGCCTGTGCGTGTCGAGGAGAGTTTTACGTGTGCTTTACGCCATGTTTCCTGCAAAACTCTTCAAAGGTTGCTGCTGCGAAACAGGTTCCTCTGTCCCAAATAATTCTTTCCGGAGCGCCGTAGGTGAGTATGAACTTTTCCATTATCATGAGGACTTCAGACGTTTTGGTACTGCGACACATGGTCCCAAGCATACAAATTTAGTTAAATTGTCAACTATAACGAGTATTTAATGGTTTCTTTTCGAGCTTGTAACGAAGGGCCCTATATGGTCAATATTGATCACCGAAAATGGATGTTTTCCAGGGGGGATTAGATGCAGCTCGCCTGGCTGTCTGCCGGAGGTAGTTGTTGTAACAATACATTGTAAACAGACGCGTATACGTTGTCGTACATATCTCTTCATACCTGGGAAATAATAAAATTCTTTCATTTTGTGGAGTGTGCGATCCAAGCCAAAGTGGCCTTGTAAAAGTCATGGCAACATTCAGATAAACTTTTGCGCATCGCTTTGCCTATCACTAGCTTTTGTTTATCACATTCTTTCTTGTACAGAATTCCCTCAAACAGTTCAAAGTCCTTGATTAAACTCTTCTCGTGCGGCGAGCGCTTTTCTTCATCCTTCCGTAGTATCTGCACTTTCCTTTGGATGTCTGCGTTGTAGTGTTGATATAATATTACCCATCTTCTTCCCGTGTTATTGTGAACATACATATAGCTCGCTTTCGTGCGAGTGTGCACAGTGAAAGGGTATCCTGCTAAGCGCATCGACGTGTTGCATCTTCTCGCTGGGGCGGTGTGTAATCTCGTACTCGTACTCGCTAAGCTGAGTTTGCCAACGGATCATTTGCGGATTTTTGGTGCTCCCCTAGTGGAAATAATTTTCGTGCTTAATCGTGCATAAGTGTGTTTAACTGTGTAAAACTGTGCCAAACTGTGCCCAAGTAGGTAGGTTTCGGACAGATTCCCTGCTGACAAAACTCACGTGAGAACTCAGGTGAGAACTCACATGAGATCTCACGTGAGATCTCACGTCAAAATCTCATGTGAGATTCTGATCTGCGAGCGGCTAAAATCGCTATAATGATAAAAGTCCGTTTCTGGGAATTGGAAGTCGCCCATTTAGTTACGCCACCCCCAGGTGAGTTCAAAAATTCATGTTTCGAAGCGATTTAGCCATTTTTCATATTTTCAAAAATTTTACAAGTGAGATTTCACGTGAGATCTCACGTAAGATTACACATGAGAAATTTCAAACACGAAATCGCACGTGAAATCTCACGTGTAAAATTTTTGAAAATATAAAAAATGGCTAAAACGCTTCAAAACATGAATTTTTTAACTCATCTATGGGGGGTGGCGTAACCTGGACTACGCCCAATTCCCAGAAACGACTTCCTAATTCCCAGAGCGATTTTAGCTGCTCGTAGATCAGAATCTCACGTGAGATTTTGAAGTGAGATCTCACGTGAGTTCTCACCTGAGATCTCACGTGAGTTGTGTCAGTGGGGTTGTAACGATACAGGTGACGATATCCTACTGAAAAAAATTATATGATTTATCACATGATTTTTTATATGATAAATGATATGATTAATCATGTGACAAATCACATTATAAATCACATGACAAATTATATCATTTATCATATAAAAAAATCATGCAACAAATCATGTGATAAATCATATGATTTTTTTTCAGTAGGGATGTAACATGGGACGATGTGGAATTTGTCATACATATATGGAATTAGATTTTCGGTGGATGTGCATATATGGAAATCCATACCCATCAGCTGGATGTGGAATCTCCACACCTTCCATACCCCACATGTCTCCACTGGTTCAATTTCGATAACGCAACTGTGGCTATTAGCAGAGCCACCCGGCCACCTCCACCACCGGAGATTCTTGACCATTGGATTACCAAATTAATGAAACATTATTTGAAAATTGAAAATTTGATGTAGGAGAGGGGAAGGGTGGAGTTAAATAAAAAAAAAAGTAATTAAACTTCGAGAGTCGGGCGATGTACCTACGGGGAAAAAGTCGACGGGTGCTTTCGCACTTAACCGCGCACACGTCAAATTCGAAAACTGCTGTTTCGACCAAGCAAACGTCCTTTTAAATGGAGAGTATGACCGGAAAAATCGTTACATCAGTACCAAGATCAGTACCCAGAAATTAGCTATTTTTACTGGCTATTTATTATCTTCCTGGTTATTTTCGATAGAGGCAGTTTCTACTAGGGTAGCGCTATCTATATTTCTCGCAATCGAGTCAGTAGAAGTTGCCGCTATCACGGTCGGTCGGACGGTCGTCACCATCATTGAGTCAAACGTATGGTGTAGGCGTGTTGAGATGTCTCTGAGCCATGGAGCTGGTACTCGAAAACTCTGTGTTAAACCCCCTTTTTTAGTCTCATAGAGCTTGTTTGTAAAAATAGTATGTACAACACTTGTGAGGTGTTTATCTCTAACGATTGTATTGTGACAAACTTTACAGTCGTTAAAAACAAAGACATACACTCCTCTTTACGGACATTTTTTATAATTTTACAATAGATCTTTCTAGACGATTTTTGTGTGAAATATATTTATATTAAAATTTAATATAAGGAATTAATAAATTCGGCAAAAGAAAGTCGACTTTAAATTATTCTTAACATTCAAATGTCTTTTCTGTTTACAGAAGAGGAGCTGACATCAACGAGCGAATTTCAGAAAGCTGTTCCTTCTGGCTCGGCTACACGCCGATACAACTGTGCATCGAATTTGAGTTCGCGGACGTTGCACGTATGTTATTGTGCCGGGGCGCGTTGATGTTAGCATCGTGAGCCTCAATGAACTCACACCGATATTCATGCGGCTGAGAACGAACAATTCAACTTGACATCGAAGACGCTCCGAATGGACAAATCCTTGACCATGTACCCCGTTTTCAACGATCCTGGTGACAGTTTTTTACATTTGGCGTGCAAACAGGGCCTCGCCAATGTAGTCAAGGCTCTTCTCGACAACGGCGCGGATGTCAATATGCAGCTTGACTGCAACGGGTACACTCCACTCCACTTAGCCAAAAATGCTTGTGTCGTCAAGCTTTTGTTGAGATATGGGGCAAACCTCTGTATTATGGACCGCTTCGATGAGACGCCTCTGCACAAGGCTTATCTCGATGAATATTTTGGACTCTCGTATGGAATACTTACGGCGATGTTAGAGGGACTACATGAACATTGCCAGTCGAATCCAATTGATAAAACGAAGCTCTCGCATCTCCATATCGCTTGCCTGTGGGGCTATAAAGACGCTATCAAGGGTATCCTCGAACACAACGTCGCCGATGTCAACGCACCCATGCTAGAAATGCCCGACGGGACTTCGCAATATAATGGTTGGGCACCTCTGCATCTGGCAATATACCATGCCATGGATGATAATACGAGCATCGTCCAGATCCTACTAGATTGCGGAGCAGATGTTAACTTCAGAGGACACCAGTGTAACTTTACACCGTTGCACCTGGCTGTGCGACTTTACCGATCAAACCACGTGGCGCTGCTCCTAACACGGGGTGCCGACTGTAATGTAATAGGTACGGGATTTGGCTGGTCACCTCTACATGAAGCTTCGGCAAGGCTCCAGGTCGAGAACGTTAGGCTATTGCTGGACCACGGCGCCGATCCTAACGCGAAGGGGTTACCGCACGACGCGACTCCGCTTCATATGGTCGCCATAGCAATCAGCGACCCTTATTGGAATAATGGTGAGTAGTTTTGATATCTTTTAAGATGATGATCAAAATTGAAAAGATTTATGGCTTTTGTTGATTTTTTTTTTAATTGACAGTATCTTCTTCTTTAAAAATGTTAAAATTTCGTTATTTTTTTTCATATTATGTATTGTTCCTCCCCTATTAGCTGGTACAATTTCGAAATTAGTAAATAGATAAGAAAAACAAGTAATTATTCGGTAGCGGTGAAACGATTAATTCGGTCATTTCCCATTTAATGGAGAGTACTTCGAAATGTTCGTCTTAATATTTCAGAGTATAAATTTAATCATTTTAATTGATAAATATCTAGGAAGAACAATAGTTTATCTAAATATAAAAAAAGAAATACTGGAAATAATGGAATCGATTTTTATCATCGTCAAATTATTAAGTATATATAAATACTTTGAGCATTATACAAAAAATTTCTATGTATACTTAAGTCAAAAGAATTAACACAACTGAACCATTTTCATTGTTTCAGTAGGGAACTTGCATCAAAAACTCTATTAGGTCCATCATGTAAAATAGCAAAAATTAATCGACACATATTTTTTCTTTTCTCAAATAAATTCATATTAACCGAGATATAACAAGTTGAATAGTGTGTGACCTCATAACCTCCGTCGTGTTATAACTATATTAGCCGAGGTTGTGACTTCACACGTTATTTTCAACTTGATATATCTCGGTTAATATTCATTTATTGGAGAAAATAAAAAATACGTGTCGATTAATTTTTGCTATTTTATATGATGGACCTAACAAAATTTTTTATGCAACTTGCTTATATTACTTAATTTTGTCTGAAATATTTTTTATCCGTAGTCGAATTGCTTGTCTCTTTTTTTACTTTGAACTTGAACAATTTTTCATAATAAACCATGTATGTTTAATTTAAATTCAAATATTTCGAAAATTTTTCACAAATTAATTTTTTTATAAATCATTAAAAATTTATCTAATTATAATTTAATATTTTTTCGGTAGACGACGATTTCTGCCGCATAATCCGCTTCTTTATAGAGGCTGGTGCGGATTTGGGCGTCTACCATGTCGATAAAGAAGCCATGGCAATCGAAAACTCCTGCTGCAATGAAAACGATCGTCCCCTGCGTGCTCTCCTTTTTTACGGCGCCAACATCGACGAGACAGTAACAGATAAACTTATAAAATTACGCATAGGTAGCGGAAACTCTGTAGAAGCACTCCTGGAGCATCTCGAGGTGCGTCGTCACATCAACCCTGGCAATGTAAGTGATGTAAGTGATGACAACGGCATGCTTCAGGAAATTTACGAGTCGGGATTGCACTCCGAGGATGAAGTCACCAGCATTAGGAACGCATGCCGCAAGGAGATAGAGTTATTGCGAGCAATGGGATTGCACATCTGCCTCACATACTCTAATATCTTCAAGAAAAACGCAGTAGGAGTGGACCGTCTGTGGAAACGCAGCGAAATATTAGTGAAACTCGTGGAGTCGAATGAGCTCCATTGGTTTCCAATGTACGGAGACCGCCTGCGTCGGTGGTATGACGACTTGCAAACGATGCCGTCGTGCTTAGAGCATGTGGTGCTGCTCGCCCAAAAACATTGGAATCTAGATAAAGATTCCATAGAGACAATTTTCCAGTATTTGAGTTACAAAGAATTTCAAATCATGGTCGAAGTATTTGAGTTCTAATAATAATTGCATAACCATAGTCTTCAATTATGTGGCCGTGGATCCATGTCTATTTAATTTTTGTAATTTTCGTTATTGTATTTATCTAGTTAACATATCTATAAAAATTACTTTAAACTATTCTTACTGTGATTGTATAAATATTTATAAATGTAAACATAGGATATAATAATTTAATTATTATTTTTTCGAAAAGTGAAATTCAAAACTGTGACAGTGAGACTTTGCATATGAAAATCACTTGTATCCGCTTTTTTGGCTAAGCCGATCTTGTGCTCCCAAATACTTAATGATAAAAAAAAACATCTGCAGAGAAAAAGTGAAAATTTTATATAAGGGTTTTAGATGCAGCAGTTTTTTATTGCATAGTAAGTAATAACAATGGCGAGTGCATATATTTAGACGATTTAACAAAATAGATGTAGATTTTTGCGTGCGAAGAATGTATGAATTTCGTTCTAATCTAATTCTATAATTAAAATTAACATTATAGAAAAAAAATACATTTATTTTTATATACTTTTAATACTTTTATAGATATACGTAAATGTAGATAGATTAGTTACGACGGGTATAAGTTACGCAAATTTATTTTGATAAAGCGGCGTCTACCAAATACTAATATTGTAATAGCCAAGTATGAGTATGCGAGTGAACTAGAGTAAATGCGGATAAATGCTCCTTATTTAGCATATACGTTATAGGCAATAAATGAATGATTTGAATAATATTTCTTTGTGAGTTGCATCTTTATTGTGTATAACCTCGCCCCCTACAATCCACACATTTATAGGTATTCTTAGTCCAAAAGACCTTCACGGTGAACTCCTTGGTAAGTGAGAAGAGAGTAGAAAGAAACGTGTATTTGCCAGATACTGAGCATCTAATTAATTAATTAATAATTAAAAAGTAAGGAAGGCACTGCTACAAAATAGTGTACGATACGCGTGTGCCTCAAGTGACACTTTCGACACTAGTATTGTAATATACTAATACAAATTAACCTTTAGAGTGCCGGAAAGTCTATATATATATAGACGCACTCTCTGACATGAACTTTGTATATAGTTGATACATCATACGAGACACTAATTTGGCCACTTTTAAAGGGCGATTTGAAGGTACAATTCCCGGCAGTCTAAAGGTTAATAGAGAAACTGCTCAATGTTTTTGTATTTTACAAAGTAATTTTTATTTAAAAATTTGTAAATCTTAACAATAATTCATTTATAGCATTATTTACAATATATATACAGAATTAAATAGTATTAACAAGGATTTCACTTCTTCTTGAATTTCTTTAATTCGCTTTGCTGCGCAGCAGCATCACCAAAAATTTCTTTGACCTTTCGTTTGCGTTCAGCATCCGCTGACAGCTGCTGCTTTATCTTGACCTTAGTCAGGAAGGCAGTGTCCTTCCTGACTTCTCGAATGGCGCTCTTTGTTTCTTTCTTCAACTTGTGAAGCAGTTTCTCCTTTTCTGCCTTAGCCTTTGACATAGGCTTGTGTCTTCGGCCTTCACGTCTATAAAAGCGAAATGTTTTTTTTATTAAATAACTAACTTCTAAATGGTTATACTAACTTGGTTATGTAAATATTTATTTGACTTATGAAAAAATTGTTGAAATAAATATGCAAAAAATTATAAAATATTGGAATGGAAAATAAATATCATTTAATTCATGATGAAAAAACTCGTAATTATAAATGAAATAATTAAAGTACTTACACAACTTCTATCCTGGGCTCATACATTCTTAAAGCTTTTGGCTTCTTCCTATCAAACATCAAATGTTCCAATTTCTTTTCTTTTAGTCTTTCTAAGTCACTGATTAACATTTTCACATTTTCTTTTACTTTTTTAGGATATCTTTTAACAGAACCATCTGTTAGTAAAGTCCAAATTGGTTCAAAAATTGAAAATGCAGAATCTAATTCACTGCACTGTTTTTGAAATTCACTCAACAGATTTATTGCAGTAGTAAACGTCCTAATTCTGTAATTGTCATCCATTTCTTCTTCCAAAAAATCTATTGCTTGCATTTTAACATTTGCAGGATCAATTTCTGATTTTTTATGATTTTCTTCCAGAACTAATATATTGCTATTTTCACCGACTGACTTAAATGGTGGAATCACTTTAATGACTTTAGAAAATGGTTTTGGTAATGAAACATAAACTATACCCCTAAGGAAATTTATCACAGCTGGTGACCACCTTTTACTTAATAAAGTATACTGTAACAAAATATCAATTTTTCATATATTGCTTTTTTCAGAATTTAGAATTTATTAAATGTAATTTTTATAAATATATAATCTTACCTCCAACATAAGTGTACATACAAATAAGCCTTTAGAAATGTCTTCTTTTCGTTTTACTTTACACCTTAATAAAATTTGTGACATAAATACTAAACATGATGTTACAACTGGATGCCTAAAGTCAGATGTTGGATATAGAATAGATACTAATTTAAATAAAATGAGCTAAAATAGAATATATAAGAATTATTATTTGAAATAACTAATGCTAATTTTGGATATTAAAGATTACTTACTGTACTGAAATTTGGGTAAACCTTTATGTTGTTTTCAAAGTGAGTATGCTTCTCCTTTAAAACATCCCGCAAGCAGTTTTTGGTCCCTTCTGGATTTGCTTGGGTCAAATCATAAAAATGTGGACATAGCCTATCAAAAATTTGAAAAAATTTAACTAATTCTTCTAAACTATTTACAGATGCACAGTCATCTAAATACTGCAGCAAATATGAATACAAATTCAAAAGTTTTTCTTTATTTTCTTGTAATAATTTCCAGTGATTGCATTTAATGATACGTTCTATAATGACAGACTGGTAAACTGGGTTTTGATTTTCAAATAATTTTTGAAGTTCTTCATAAGATGTAGGAGCTTGATATGTATATGGTAACTCTTTACGAGCTTTTTCCATCATCACTTCTCTTTTCTTAATATCTTCATCAGATTCAAATTTTTCCTCTGCTTTTGGTAATTCTGTAGTTTTCTCTTTTGTAATTTGCTTATTATCTTTTTCTACTTCATTTTTATTTCTTTCTTCTTTTTTTATGTTATTTTGATTTTTTTCTTCTTTTTCTACTTTATTTTCATTTCTTTCTTCTTTTTCTTCTTTGCCTTGATCTTCTTTATGAACTCCAGTTTCTTCTTCATCATCGCCATCATCATCATCATCATCATCATCATCATTATCATCACCCTCATCCTCATCATCCTCATCATTGTCACTTTCTTTACTAGTCTGCTTAGAATCATTTTTGTTATCTTTTGTTAATACGTTTGCTTTTGTTTCTGTATTTTCCTCATCAGATGATTCTTCAATTTCAGTGTGATCTATAGGAGCTATATTAATACCACCATCTTCATCTCCACTTTCTTCAACTTCTTCACCATCTTCATCTTCATCGTCATCATCATCCTCCTCATCTTCTTCATCCTCTTCATCATTTTGATCATCTTCATCATCAATATCCTTCTGGTTATTTTCTGCTCTCTCAATTTTATTTTGTTTGAGGATTCCCCTTATATCCATTATTTCTTCATCTGATGCTTCATCTTCAATTTTTTCAATATGAAAATCATCTAAATCATCTGCTGACCTATGCTGTTTTTGGAAGTCTGCGTCATCTGAAAAGCCTTTCATTCTCGCCTGTCTGTCTTGTTCCAATTTTTCAAGTTTGATTTTTTCTTCCTTGGCAATGTGTTCTTCAGATTTTAATTTATCTGTAGCCATTCCTCGAGCTTCAAACTTCATTTCTCTAAGGGCAATATCATAGTCATCAGATTTAGTTTTTTCCTCAACAACTTCTATTTTTTTATTAGCAGATGAAATTATTGGCAATAAGTCAGACCATTCAGAGTCTAATTTTTCTGTCAAATCTATAGTTTCTTCTCTTATTTTTTGCCTTTCAGCCTTACGCTTTTTTGATTCTGTTATTAATTGATCTATCAGATCTTTCCGAGACATTTCAGAATTTGGTTTTGATAACACACCACCACCGAAATGTGCATCTTCCACAAATTTTTTGTCTAACTTTCCTGTTTTGTTTTCATTATCACTGTACTCATCATCATCACTCCTTGGATCATCATATTTTTCAATTTCCATTAATGACTGTCCTCTGTGTGTCAAAACTTCTTCATCATTTAGGTTGAAAATGTTTTTTTTCTTAGCAGCTTTGACTCTTTCTGCAGCAAACCTTGCCATAGCTTTATCTTCTTCCGACATGCCAGCATTTTTCTCTCCAATACGACGATCCAAGAAAATGTTGTCCTTATCCTTAACTTTGTATTCAAGAAGCAACGTATTTTTACGTTTGGCTATTGCTTTAGTTCTAGCAATTCCTGGCAAACCTCGATCTGCCTTATTTTTTCTGCCTAAAACTTTTGTCTTATCTTTATTAATGTGAACTTCAAATGGAGAATGAGATTTTTTCATTGTTTGTTGCTTTCTCCTTTTGGCATAACTATCTGCCAAGTTTGACTTCTTGTTCTTTACTTTGGCCATTTTAATTTTTTAAATTTACACTGAAAATATAAAAAATATTATTTTTTAATTAGTAATATTAAATGCTGTACCTACTACACATTTATAATAAAAATATAAACGCAGTTACTTGAAAAAGTAATAAAAAACATAACCTACAGTAACACAAAATTACGATTTTCTACTTTACAAGCAATTAATATACTTACATTTTTTTACAATATAAATTGATACAATACTTAAATTAATAAAAGTCTAATTTTACGATTATATTATTTATAAACCGTTGTTAAATAAAAAAACTTCGCGGCATTCGACACACGTGGACACGTGTACCCAGTATACGTTCCAGTATACGTTCCGCCTACGAAAACAGATCGCATTCCACATCCACAATATATGAATCGCACGCGGCGGCGTCGGCACACGGGACAGTCAGGACACGGCACACGGCCACGGGCCATGCCGGCCATGCGCACACTAGCAAAGTAGCAACGAGTTATTGGAGTTGCAGATGGCGCTTGAAATGGCGGGAAATTAGAATTTAAATTCAAGTTATAAATCAATATTTAATTCTGTGGCTCCGAGGCATAACGACATAAGTCCATTTTTTTGAAAATCGGGAAAACCTTGGATTTTGTAT
>UXGD01006028.1:0-13288 GCA_900474315.1 Torymus auratus
GCCTTTTCAACGTTCAACTTCAAACCCTTGTAACTTTTAAAAAGAATCAACATTTTTTAATTAAAAAAAAGGAATTAAAGCTCTTTCTTTGAAGTTTAAATTTCTTATTTGAACTATTAAGTTGACAGTATTTAGAAAAAATGGTTCACTTTTGAAGAGAGGGACTTTTTTGACTATTTTCTCAAAAACTAGAATCTGTCGCAAAAAAATGATATCATTAAATTTAGCGTGCACATATTTTTTTTCTAATCTAAAGCTCAAAAAACAAGAAAAACCTTGTCCCATGAATGTGCCTTAAAATTTTTTTATTTTATTTTTTTGAGACGTAAAAGGGAAATACATTTGAGAATAGCTCATATAAGTATCAACATTTAAAATACTTTTTATTATTTGTATTATTTATATTTTGGTTGGATAATTTTCTGCTAGGGTATGATGTGGAGTAAATGATCGATTTACTGTCACAACCTCTATGATCTATGCTTGTTATCTGTGTTAACATTAAAGATGAACTTATGAAATGTCTTCTTAACGATACGCTAGTATTAACTTACATTTTCCCCCTAAAGAAATAAAAGAAAGGAAACCTACTCATCCAACCCGTTTTTAATGTTTTTCTACCCATATTTATTTTCTTCCTAAGGGATAAAAAATTTACAACAGCTTACACGACAGATTAATCCAAACAAACTCCCCTGCGTAATCGATACCTAAACACGCGAACCTTAAACTTCACTTTAACTCCCATAAAAAACGAACGACTACCGCCATCATCATCATCATCATCATCATCACATCCTCCACTTCACATCGACTCTTACCCCCCCCCTCCCTCTCCTTGCAGCCTCCAGGAGCTGATATAGCTTTAGCTGCTTCGAATTCCTCTCTCTCTCTCTCTATCCCTCTCTCTCCTCCCGTTCGTCCTCTCTCTCGCGCGCACACGCGAGATGCACAGGGGATAAACAACGGCGGCGGCAGCAGCAGCGCCGCATTCTTGTCGATCCGCGGAGGCCGAACTGGAGCACAACGAGAAGGAGAGAGAGAGAGAGAGAGAGAGAGAGAAGCGAAGAACCGGTCGCTCGTTCGTTCCTCCCGCGCGACTGCCATCGCTGCTGCTGCTGCTGCTGTTGCAGCGCAACCTGTCGCCGCGTGGAGAAGAGGAGGATGTAGGGAGTGAGAGAGAGAGCGAGAGAGAGAGAGAGGTTGGAGTGTGTTAAGGCGTTTTGGCGATGGTTGGGAAAAGTTTGGTGTGAATGGAGTTGAAGTGTAGAAGTGTGTTATTAATTTTGTTGTCGAAAAATTGTCGACGGCATCTCATGATGAAATGATAATAGGATTAGGTGAATCAATGAGTCAACATTCTTTTTGTTAGCTACTTCAAATTTTAATTTTAATCGATTTAATGAAATCACTGTTCAATTGACACAATGTTTGGGGTTTTTCCTATACCTATTTTCTAACAAACTGAAATTCTATTGTATCATGTTTAATAAGTTATATTAAAATAAAAAAATTGCATTAAGGTAAATGAACCTTCATTACCAATCTTTAACCATCATAACAGCTTAGAGCTAGATATTACAAGAGTTAAACGTGTAAACACAGTATTAAATCTTAGCTTGTAAAATCATCCTCCAAATTAAGTATCGGAAAAGATTAAAAAAAGCAGATTTTATAATTTTATCAACATAATTATCCATTATAGAGAAATCGATCCTAATGTCCCAAAATATCGCTCTAAATTTGGCCCCCTTATTTAAAATGAAGTATATAAATATTTCTTGATCAAGAGTGTATAGTACATTTTTAATTATCAACTTTAACAGGCAATGGAATCGAGTTATTTGAAATCCAGAAAAATATATATTACTCGAATATATAGTTGCTAACTTATATTTTCGTGTAGATGTGTATCCACTTTTTGGGCTGAAATTATCTTTAATCTCATGGAAAGTAGCGATAGCTGACCGTCACAGCAAAGATATCAACACAAATTTTAATTTATCTTCATGAAATATAAACTAGAAAACGCAACCTGTTAGTTACCTACTACAATCTATATAATTATCTAGATTAGAATTGAAAAAGAAACAATTATATGCGATCTGAGACATTCTTTACTTACTCCTGTGGTGCATATACTAATTTTCTCCACGAGAAGCGTAAAATGCGTAGGCTGTTTTTCGCCCGCAGAGCGTACAGTACGCATTTTACACGCGGTGTGGAGAAAATAATTCATTTGTATTAATGTAATTTCGAAAATAATTCATTAAGCGCATGCGGTCAGTTATTGGTACACGATTTTTGATGGCCAAGCATTAATAGGTAAATCAATTGAAAATTTAGTATTAAAAAGATCCACAAAATTATTTAGCGTAGACTTTTTGGTATTTTGGAGAAAATAATTTAGACTATATAAAAAATGAATGATCTATGTTTTTCGAAGATAATGTTTCCTATACAGCTACGTAGGTGCCAACTACCTGAAAACACAAATTGTTAAAAAATACTATGAAATGAAGTAGTGAAGTTTATTAAATGGCGTCCTATTTTTAAGTAGCTACATGGCCTTTTTCTGATAAAAATAATTATCTTATCAGTACTCGCCAACATTCTACATTTTTTTAAATCAAGACCAATCGAATTTATAAATGCTTTGAAGTTACCTGAAGTATCTCACGCATAGAATTGAGTAAAAAAAAAAAACTAATGTCAAAAAAAAGCTAATAAAGCAGTTCATTACAAAATTTATAACATAAATACATAGGCATAATGTTCCCTTTAAAGAATGTCAAGCTAGAGGCATAAATTGTATTTGAGTCACGCATATAACAATGAATTAATCATCTCTGAATTAATTTTGATTTTTTATAAACAAGTTAATTACTCACGATGACGTATCTATGAGATAATAATAACCCACAACTTGTTATATAGAAATGATATGATTGACGATCAATGTGATGATAAACGATGACAAACACCGATAAAATCGACACTCAGCTCGCTCGAATCATATCGGCTTTTGAAAAACGACGTACTCATACTTTCAGAAACATTGTAGTCGCTACAGTAGAGATAATACGAGCATTTGAAATTACGAGAACATTATCTCTTATTGACAGTAATAGTTTCAAATACAATAGAAGTCTAGTTCTCGATAACTTATATTATTCATTTCTCATATTGTCTGAATTATAGCGTTATCTCATGCGATCGTGTATCGATTTACATCATTGCACACAGATGTACAAAAAGCTACCTTTAAGGAGAGGCACGAACATAATTCAAAAAATCGGGATCCCGGAACAACGCGTCAAACGCGCGACGATTTAATTAAACGAGTGCGTAACCTTATTTTCTCTCACCCCTGTGTGAGATTTATAGGCGCTTCGTGACTTACATTCGTACCCACGCACAAGCGGGGGGAAGGGCCGATAAATATATTTTCCGCTGAGGGCGAGTTGTTTTGCGCGTGCGAAATTTTTCGTTGGGTATAGTACAGGTATGTGTGGTGGGAAGGCAAGGTCGTTCTAAGATAATCCGTTGTCAGCTGAAATTTTGTAATTATATCATGGGTAAGATGATAGCGAAAATTAGCTTTTGGTATTGGACTTGATTATAAGCCTATCATTAGTTGTCATTGTTAGTGACATGAATACAGTGCATCCAGTGATATTGGATGTAAGATGCAGTGAATATAAGTTATGAGGTTACTGAAATGTACGAGAATTCGATTCAAAAATCATATCTGAGTGTTATGCGTTTCATAAAATTACTCTACTTTTCGGTTTCCAAAGAAAAATCCAGATCACACGCGCACACACATAGAATAGAGTAGAATAGAATAGATCTTTATCTGTACACAACAACAAATGAGTAAATATTACATATTGGTTGAATTACATACATAAACACACGCGCGCGCGCGAACTGTACATCTTAATCTGCGGAAAAAGCCACGTAATTTCTCCGAACCAAAAAAGAGACATCATAAACGCTCTTTAAAATTCAATCCGCCAAAAGCCAGAATCACGCATTGTGTCCTTCCTTCGTAATACATCCCTCGCGCGCGCGTGTAAATAACATGTAATTCCCGCGCGTAATTGCATACAATCTTCTCTTCGTGAGCTACTATCATGTGCGCGCATCTGGACCTTCCGAAAAGTCCAGAGCACACATCGTCGTCGTCGTCGTCGTCGAGGAAACCATCGATCGACTCCTCGCACTTTCGAGTGTTGTTGACTCACGGGAACGAGATGTCGAGGGAATCTCGTCTGCGTGGAAATTCAGAAATGGTCGTGATCCTTTAGGGTGTTATAGCAATATATATGGCATGATGTATGTAATTTTAAGCTATCAGGAGAACAATAGTATTTTTTTAAAATGAGCAAGTAAAGAAATTAATTATTTGAAATTTGCTGAGGTTACTAATTGTTGATTAAGGTGTGCAGTAGACGTTGTACTTTGAAGTATGCCGAAGCTTTAAAAGGCCGTGATATAATGAAAAAATTGGATGTAGGAACTTTTAATTGACTTGGACAGCCTCTCAATATTCATATTAAATTGATAATTTCGTTTAAACCGTCAAGTATGGAAGCGGACGACAAGAAGCTTAAAATTCAAAACTAATGAAGCGTGAAAAATGCAAATCCGCCAACAAGCGGAGATTTTCGAAAGGAATTTAAACCTTTCGCTAAATACAGACCTTATAAACTTGTATGCTTTAGAATTCAATAATTTTGAATATTATCAACGAATTATAATGCTAAAATGTTAGAAATCACGTGATTTCGAGCTTTCATTTTTTTACGCGTCAATAAAAAAGGTAATTATTATAGAAGGATTTGTACTGTTGCATTATTCAAGGACATTTAAATTTTTAATAACAGGGGGGTTTTTAATATTAATAACCTTCGACTTAGTAACAGATTTTCTTATATGTCAATCACAAACCTGTAATATATGACAATAAAAAAAAAATATACTTATCCTGAAGCTTTATGCAATAATTATTCAAATTTAAGCATTTTAAAAGCAATGTAAAATTTTGAAAGAATAATAATACATCTTTCTCAACCCGAAGAAAAAAAATGAAAAAGACAACTTTTCTAACACATCTAAAACAGCATTTATCTAAACCATTGCCTTTATCATCCAATCCAATCTCCCCATCCTCAAAGCTCCAGCCACATTCGGCAATTCGAAAAATCCCAAACACACACATACACACACACATACCACTCCCACCTCCCCCCAAAAAGAGAACCCTTCATGTTCCATCAAAGCTCACCCCGACCTCTCAGTGCCGATCCTGGTCCCGATTCTCCACCGCAATCTTGTATAAAAGCAGCATGCCAACTCTGCAGCAACAGTAACACACACCCTTTGACTTGTCCCTCTCGCTCTCCTCCCTCGCTCTCTCTCACTCTCTCACGCGTAAAGGAAAGCCAGCAGTACTCACGGAGTATATCTCGCGGTATATCTTTCTTGCGCCTTCTCTTCCTCTATACAGTGAGCGAGATAGAAAGAGAGAGCTGTTCACCGGGACAGAGGCGCCGGTCAACTGGCACGACGACCACGGTGCTTTTAATTATTCGAAGACCACCGCGAGAAAAGCTAACCACCACCACCGCCACCACCGCGGCGGCGATAGCGCATCATCGATGATGCTACTGCTGCTGCTGCTCTGTCTGGTCTTCGTGCGAGCAATCTGCTCTCGTTGCGCGCCTCCCACACACGGGATAGTATGTGACTGCGGATCGGTCCGCGGAGGGGATCAAGTAATGGAAGAAAGAGGTGTATAGGTGTGGGGGATTATAGAGGAGCAACGAAGAGACAATTGGGTTTCAGGTGGTTGCTGGTGGTGGTGGATGTTTTTAAACTGTATGATGTGCAGTGCTGGTGGTTGGTTCGGGTGATTGGCTAATCAGTGTGACGTCGTGTCTGGAGCGTGTTGACGAATGCCTGTGTAATTGTGAGTGGTTAACATAGCTACTTGTGCGTTGATAGTCCAGGATTTAAAACACTGGTATGACTGAAGGAATACTATCAAAGTATATCTTCACGTCATAGATGTATATGTATCATGTCTAAAGATCCAATCTCAACTCGTGCCAATGTATTGGTTTCCCATCAGTCTAAAAGTTCATGACAAGGTCATTTATCAGAATAGCTATTTACAACTATTATTCGACTCATTGAAAAATCTGATTGTTTTCATCCATATAGGATTCATTTGCAAGCTCGAAAGATAATATCTACTTCAGAGTGTTGATATTAATTAACGCTCGTAAATTTCACTTCAAACATCATCAAGGGGAAACGGTGGAATCATTAATCATACATAAACGCAATATTTGATCAACCGCAAGATTGGCGAGCAGCTACAAATCCGTGTATTATGAAAAATTAACGTGTTTAGCTTTATCAGTTGCCACACTGTCGAAACGACTTAGATTACAAGTGCACTCATTAATTTTGCACAGCTGGTGATTAAGTGCATAATAGCTGCATTTTACGAGGGAAAAATCGCGTGTAAAGAGATTGTTACACCAATCGTGTAATTGCTAAAAGTGAGTCTTGTGAATAAGTGAACTCCCTCGAACAATGAAAACTCGATGAAAAAATATAGCCCAAAATAAAAGAAATCAATAAGCCGCTATTTGTTTTGAAGGAAATTACGGCTGAACAATACGAAAATAGAGAAAACGTCAGTCGATTGTCAGCGCGTAAACGGCGGTGAGCCGACGATAATTTGGCCAATTAAAGCGACTTCTGAATAATTATACAAGTAGCGGTTTGGCAAGCGCGCGCTGCCATCGTCGAGCTTCGGCCTTTGTCTAAATGATACTTCACTCGTCAGATTGATCGCATTAATGTCAATGCCGCTAATATCGGCATTAGTCGGCGCGCGACCGCCTCTGGCGCTTTAATTTTTTCGTTCGACGAAACTACGAGGACCCTCTGTATTCTCTTCCAACATCCTTCAAACCTCCCTCCGGTCACTACGTTATTACACAAAGTATTAAACTGCAAAAATCAGTTAAGTAACAACAGCTATATACACTGGTTTACGTCTTTTCCGACGACCCGGCTCATTCAATTCAGCCGCACAATGGCTCGGGCATAATTGCGACGCGCCGTAAAAAATGTAAACAATGACACTAAAACCAACTCAGTCATTGGAAAAAAAAAAAAATTAATAATAAACGCGAGCGCGGGTACCGCTACATACTCACACGTGGCGAATATCATCAGGGAAAATAATACTCAAGGCTGCTGCATTGCGAATACGCGCTCGTATACGCCATTGATTGATGTCCCTGCGGAAGTAGAATAGGCGTTCTTCTTGGAAGTTTTAGCGTTGAGATTTGTACGAGAGGGGCTTCGACTAGTGTAATTTGATTGATGGAGATGGCGGATTTTATGTGCGAAGGTGCGAACGCTGCTTAGAATCGATGAAAGTTTAATTTTTGCGGGAGAGACTGGGATTTATTTGATTTGTCAGTCTAGTGACTAAATTATTATGGGCGATTGCGTCGAATAATAAAGTAGACTTTTTCTACCAATCCTAAAGTCATTTAAATACCTTTTCTTTCTTCCACAGTTTCCTTTTGAAATATCATTGTCCCTGTAAGAGATAACAAACGGAATGGGTGGCACTATTTACCGAGAAAAGTCAGAAAGCTAAAACACCGTCCGCCTGGAGTCATGAACCCCGCGGCAATAAACCCGATCGATTCGCTCCCCGTTTGAACCGGCGGCGCGCTATTTGCGCTAGGTAATTAGCGTCCGCGGGAAGCGCGCCAGCCCGAAAATCGTAACGCGCGGAGCGGCAGTAGCCGCGCCTCCCTCGTCCAATAACCGATGCTGTTATTTTCTTTTTCTCCCGTGGCCTGTCTTTATTTAGTCGGCTTGGCCTGAAATAAACGTCTTCAATTCTTCTCAATGAAGTGTCTTAGTTATGTCAATGGTCGCTTGTATTTTGCTCAATGCGAAATTCCGAGTGTATATAATTTGCATTATACGCAGAAATCTCAAAACGTTTCTTCAAAACAAAACAAAAATCGCCTTTACGTTATAGCAAGCTAAATCGCTAGGTATATATAACGTAAATAACAAAAAAACTCTACTACCACGCAACGCTTTTACGCACACGGACATTTTTCTCCCTCTTTCTCGCGAGAATGGCGGCCGATACCATCGAGCTGTTTACCGGCGACGACCGGTCGCGATTTGCTTGAAAATGGCTCATTGAGTCCGCCTGACGAGGACGACGACGGCAGACAATGTTAATGAGCAGCCGGCTGTCGTCGCACGAGCTTTCGTGTGTATATGCGCGCGCATCGCGTGTTTCGCAAAAAGGTGAATGAGAAATTTGTATGGATTTTAAAATTGATTTTCAAAGTTTTTCTCTGCTTAATATCGGAGGATGAATTTTGACAAATGCTCTTTGGCTATAGTCGGATATGCAAATATATTTGAAAACGGACGGCTGCGGTGTATAAAGGAAGAGAGAGAGACCTGACATTGTGCTTTTCTAAGAACTTCCATCTCACTTAAAAGGATTGAGATTTTTCCACAATGAACAGCTCTCTGCTCCTCGTTTTTCGGATAATGGATTAGACTTCAACTCTGTTCCCCCTCCCCGCCAGACCGCCAAAAACGCCGTTGCGGATCCTTCTTTCAACTAGATTAAACTCCGTCTAGCTCGCCTTGGTCAGCTCTTAAACAATTAACCTCAGACCGCTAATTCTCGAAGAAAGAAGAGTAGGTAAGTTACTTTTGACCTGCAATTTCTTTCTCTGTCTCTCCGTGTACATATATATTTCTCTCTCTGGTGGCCAAGTGACGACACTCCGAAACTATTTCAAGCGCCATAATACGGGTTTACGGCGCGCAAATAAGCGCGCGCAAGTCGTCGTGCTATCTCTCCTTTCTAATCGCAATTCCGCCGCGGAGCGAACGACGGAAATCGCCCGGGGCCACGAATACGAGGCGGGTTGTAAAGTGTCAACAATGTGTTGGATGTTGGTGATTCCTCGTCGATACGCATTAAGGTGGACGTTAAAGTAACGGTGAGACGGATCGAATCAATGTTTGTTTCTCGGCTTTGTATTGTTATTGTATTTATTAAAGGTAACTTTGTGTATAATTTATTATTCAACACTTCAAAAAACCTTTTAAATCGCCATGAAAATATCATAATCAGTAGTATCCACGAAAAAATAATTCTCTAACTGCAGCAAACACAAGTTCTCAAAACTACCCTAGGAACTTAAGCCATGAAATACCCTACTCAAACGGCCGGCGTAACTTGCCTGCCTGCGGCCGCAGTGCTATACTGTAATGCACTTTTGGCTCCCGATCCTACAACAACGGTACCAGATTTTTCCTCCTCCGCCCCAAGACGGCGACGACGACGCACCATAAATCCCTTCGTCCCCCCGTCGCTCGAGTCTCCTCATTTCCCTCCGCACTGTCTGCTCTAGCAGCACTGTAAGTACTCTCCGAGCCGCGACTTTCGTTTCTTGTTTATACGTATACGCACAGGCCTGCGCGGATAAATTACCTAGCCAGAGGTCGTCGAAACGGTGGCCAGCCAGCGAGCGCGGCAGCAGCAAATTGCGCGACTTAGAGGTCGGCGTGGGAAAGTAAATTAAACGACGTGAGAAATTAATGGACTTTCGGATTAATGGTAATTTATAACCGGCGGACGCGTAAATTTTCGTAGGATTGCATAAACGTCCGCGGCGGATGCGTTGTAAATTTTCCCCGCGGCGTTTATACGTACGTCTGTACGTGTATGGAGTGTGTACGTGTAACGCGAGTCGCGCTGCCGATTGAAACTATCGCCGATGCACTGATTGATTTCTCTCGGGTTTCCAGCCGGGGAGCGCGAGGAATTTCTTTTTTGCGCAAGAGAGCGCCTAGAGAGCCGAGGAGCGAGCGTTTATCGCGCGTGCCCGTTGCCCGAGCGTGAAAGTGAGGAATAGGGTAATAACTCTGCGAGCACAGCAGAGTAAAAATTTCTCGGCGCTATACACGCCGCTGTCGAATATCGATGTTATTGGTTATTCGAGTGCGGGAACGTTTTCTTCGTTTGTTCTTTAGTGTTATGGGAAAATAATATCGTGGATCGAGTGCTCTTTACTTCCTTTCGCGTATTTTTACAGTGCATAGGGAAATGCGCTATTCTTTTCACCATTCCCTTGCCAACTTGACGGTTACTTATGTTTTTCGATGTGGAAAATCGAAATATCGGCATTGTTCCCAACGAAAATGTACTCTAGTTTTTACTACACAAATGCTGTAGTAATAGTTCTGTAGTCAGTTACTACACAACTACTACAGAAAAATACTGTAGTATTTTCGGACTGTAGTTTCAAGTAGTGTTTAATAATGTAAACAGTATGTCGGTTTTAGTAAAGGCAGTCTTTTATAGTTTAATTTTTTAACTAAAAATATGATTTTCTGATGAAATGGTAACACTTTTATAAAACTTTTTTAAGAGCATTGCTCATTTTTTCCCACAATACACAAAAGAGGCGGCAACGCCGTTGTCCGTTCTCTTACAAGTGTTATAATGGTAGAAGAAACTGTCTACCGGTCTGTATGGGATGAAAGACTTCGCCCATTTTCTTCTTCAATTATAACACTTTTAAGAGAATCTACCGGTGTTTTAAGGAAGCCCATTTTCTTCCCATAATACAGAAAAGAGAACGATCGATGGCAACGTCGCTGCCCGCTTAAAAGTGTCTTAAAACACTTTTAAGAGGATCTACCGATCTTTTAAGGAAGAAAATAGGCGAAGCCCATTTCGTTCTCTTAAAAGTGTTATAATTGAAGAAGGAACTGGGCTTCGCCACTAAAAACTGGAAATTTGCTAAAATAAATACCAAACGAAAATTTCTACTTTCGATCTTTTTGCTTCGCGTTTCCAATAAAAAAAATTGGCCCTTTCATACCAAAAAATTTCGTTATTTCACCTAGCAAACAATCCGCAACATCTAGAAAACAAAACCTCTACTACTCCTTAAAAAAAGAAAAAAAAAACCTCCTAACAATCCACACGGGCCAAATCAATGCGTTTCCATCTCCCGGCATAACTACAGCCCATACGTACACGAACAAACAGGCACCTACACGCAAATGGAAAAAAAAATTGCCGAGCACTCGCGAAGAGACGTAGAAACGACGGGGAGAAAAACAATAATTACCTCTAGCGCGCCGGCGCATGCAAACGCGCGCGCGAGATGACCGTCGCGTGAGAAAATGACTCGCTGGCGCCGTAGGTATATCGACGCATCGACCGCGTGCGCATACGTACTTTATATACGTGCACTATACTCGGCTCGAGAAGATTTTACACGCTGCTGCTGCTGTTCTCGAGGGTGTTTGTATAGGATCGGTATATACGCCGAGGTTATTAATGGTGCGAAGGTTTAAGGGTGTCGGAGTGATTTTTCACGGGACGGCGGCGTGCGCGTGTTCGATGCAGGGGGAAATAAATTGTTTTCAAATAAACGGGAAGGTAAGCGAATGTGTCGCGCTAGATTAGAAAAATTATGCCAACGGATTAACGCCGCATATAAATCACCGTTATGAAATATTTCCTATGAAAATTGAATTTCGACAGTGACCTCAGCTTCTCCTATCCGCGATGTCCCACAAAGAAACGAGCGACTGCGTCGCATCGCCGCTCTCGTCTTCTTCCTATTACTTTAGTCTAGACATCAAAGCTCTCTATCCCCGCATCATCGACATAACACGCGCGCGCGCCAAATCCGTCCTCGTAAACACCTTCGTCACTCCTCTCTGTCTCTCTATCGCATAGCTACACGCACACGTACCTACATACATGTACTCTCGATTCTGACTTCGTGGAAGGCGAACGAACGTGTATACGTATACGCATCGTGACCCAGCCGGGTCAAGTGCCGTCGATTCGATTAAACATAGATTTTTCTCAATAACGAGCGATAATTGATTTATTGCACTCGCCGCCGCCGCCGCCGCCGCCGTGTAGATTGAATCAGGCCGCGGGCGAGCAGCGGGGGCAGCCCTGACCCGTGCTCGTGTAAGTGTGCGGCCCGAAATCATTTGCCTGAATAAAAATTCCTCGCGCCGCCGAGACGGCCAGACGCTCACGTACGCGACGGCGGCAGAGCTTCCACGTATTGTTTGTAAGAGAGAGGGCAAGCTGTCGCCGTCGTCTGCTACTTCGGTAATTGTTTTTCTTTTCCATGGGAATAAGGTCGCAGATGATGCGCACGCGCGTGCCAGAGATATATAGGTGGAGAGGAGTTTCGCAAGAAACTTTTTTATTGGTTGCTGGGGGGAGGTGATGATGGGAGTGCGGGTAGGATGGGTTGAAGGACGTGTGGTTGCGGAGATATAGTTTTTTTATTTTTTTTTTTGGGGGGAGGGGTCTAGTGTGGAAAGTCGTGGGAATCAATGGTTTTTGATTACGTTTTATCTCAGCTTCAGTTTTTCGACGCCATGGTTTTGATAATTAAATTATTCAATAAAAATTGTCCCCTCTGTGCACAATTGTATCATCGAATGACATCTTAATATTGGAAATCCTCTAAGTATTTTATTTTCCATGTTTAATGATAATTTCAAAACTATCTTCCATTGCGGGAGATAATTAAATTAGATTCATTCGTGTCTGGTGTTATCAGCATTATTTTTTATAAAAGAGTTTTCACACACCATATATTATACTGAATAACGGTCATAAGGGCTAGCTATATAAGCTCTATGAAACCCATTCCCATGTACAATCAAAACAACGCGTCTTGGGGCCATCCAGCGTGATATGTAGGTAATTATAGGAATGAATCGTCCTATTACAACGCAGCGAAGAATAACGAACCTCCTTCTTCGAAGAACAACAAATCAAGCGATTAATTTGACACATTATGTATGGGGATATCATGCTTTGATCATACCCGGGAAATAACGACGATATATTCGGTCTTAATTGTAACCACGAATTTAAGCGACGTGGAATCGTAATTGTCGGAGGTCGTGTGGACGAAAAGAAAAAAAAACCGCTACCAATTCTTTGGCACTTAGCTTCTTCAAAATAATTTTTCGATTCCTTTTAATCAATTGAAATTCTAAGAATAAATTTTTCACAAAAAAAAGAAAATGCTAAAAAATGCTTTTTTGGATAACAAACTCGGTTCGAAGATATAAAAAAGCTACCTCTGTGCCAAATTTCAAGACGATTGGATCATTTTTGCTCTTGTTATCGTTCGACAACGAAAAACAAAAT
>UXGD01006029.1:0-13288 GCA_900474315.1 Torymus auratus
GCTAGCTCAGTCGGTAGAGCATGAGACTCTTAATCTCAGGGTCGTGGGTTCGAGCCCCACGTTGGGCGTTTATTTTTTGTTTTTTTTCTCTTTTTTTTTTTTTTTTTTTTATTTCAAGAATCAGTTTAATTTATAGAGTCAAAATAAAAAAGGTTATTAAAATTTTTTTAAATGATTGACTAATGGACATCAGTCTATCGAAAACACTTCAAATAATAACATTTCTAATTGTTATAAATATGTTTAAAAGATTAGATCTTCGCAAGAAAGATTATTAATTTCAGAACGACAATTTGGCTTTCCACACAGAAAATAATAAAATTGAAATCTAAATATATATAATTATATGCATCATATTAATATTACGTTCACTAATATTAACAATGAAATTTTCGTCATTTCAGGAGCGACTTGCCGGCGAGCGGCTTCACGACGGACGAGAACGTGTACACGCGGCTGGCTGCGCACGTGGAGCTGTTACGCTCGCGGGGCGTCCGCGCCGAGGCGCTTTGGCCGCATTGGTGCACCCAGAACCCTGGCAAGTGTCTCTGACCAATATGGAAGTTGCGCAAGAATTAAGCCGACCGGCGACACGCGACCTGTCCCCGAGATTCTAGATTATTATACTTTTATTACTATTGTTGTTGCCGTTTTTCCCCTCCCTCCCTTGTCTTTCGTTACGTTTTAAGCGTGAAGTTAAGGCGAATACCGCCCCTACGACGCGTAGCGTTACAGGTGGCTACGTCGTAGCCCTTATATTATTTGAGAGTTGAGGAAGTGCCGCGATTGATGTAGAATTTCGAATTTCGGGGTTTAAATTTTAGATGTTAGTAGGAGGTAAAAAATAACTGTACAGTGATGTAATCTCGGTACTGAGCCATGTAGAATCAAGGATCCATTGCTTTTTTATCTGAACTAGTAAAATTTAAACGCGCTTCGCGCGTACCATTTTATTTTTGGCATTATGGCCACTATTTTTCACAATGATTTAGTTTAATTAGTTTAAATGATATGATAATTAGTTACATGTTTCAAGCAACGAATCAAATGTTTTATTCTATTTTAATTATTTACAAGTTCTATAAATACTTGAGTTTCAAAATTCAAATCTAGAAAATTTTTTTAATCTAAAAAAAAATTTCAAATATTCGTGCTATTTTCAAAATAACCAATCACATCGAGTCTTTAAATGAGCCCCTACTTCCGGCAATCATTCTTTTAAGAGTGGAAATAATATTTAACGCATTTACTATTGTGATAAAAATAAACTGATTTTAAAAGTTCTTTTGCTATAGATGTAATCAATTTATAAATGCTTAGAAATGTTTCGAAAGGCATGCTCTTTTTCTCTTTTAATATCGATTCTCTTTTCTTAAAAAGTACTAAACTCTGAAATATTATGCCTTATCACATGCGAGCGAAGTATGTAAAAAGCAAATTATGTGATATGTAATGGATTCTTGATTCATATGATAAATCTCTAAAAGTGGCTTATGCGTTTGGTTAATGTATTTAACTTAAACATTTATTGTAAAAAAAGAAAATATTTTATAAATTTGTCGACACTAAGTTATTACGAAACAATAAACTGTTCGCACCTATAAAGTTATGTGTTAAACGTATCTGTTTATAAACTCACTTTTTTTCGATAATTTAGTCGTAGATCTAGATTTTGTTAGTACAGATTGAACGTTGAATGTTTGAAGAACAGTTTTGTTAAATTTAAGATATATCTGCTATTTTATAAGAAATCGCATGAGCCACCTTAAATCCATTTATGAAAAATTATACATTATGAATTAAACTATTTTCAAAACAGGAAGTTTGAGTTTCAGTACCGATTTTGCACTTCCTCAATGGTTTATACGAATTTGCGTTCGGTGATGTTTTTATAAAAAAGAGTAGTTTTCGTTATTTTAAAGTATAGCAAAGTACTACATATGTAAAAGAATCTTGGCAAATTAGGTATAATATTTTTTTTACAAACAAATATTAAAGAAATAATTACAATTGTTAAACAGTTCTTCATATTTATAGTTAAAATACTCATTTAAATTATCTTATTTACTTGTCTTAGTGATAAAATGAAACAATATAATTGTAATTAAATAAGCGTATTACATACGACTATGATTAACATATTTAACATAACGAAAGCTACTTATTCTGCCGTGCTTAATGTTTGAAAAATTATAACTGGATAGAAGGGTAGCTGGCGTTGTGTATTTACAAACATGCCAAAAACCAAGCGCACGGCTCATCCCACGATGTTAACAACTCGCGCATTTGGCGAAAAGAAAAAGAAACACATTTATGGCGGACAGAGTAGTTAAGTGCATGTGTGCACTTCTTTTTTTAATTATATTTTAAAGCAATCGCGCGCGGCCAGAGCTGCAAAGAGTGTAGTAAAACTGCCAATTTTTACTTGGTTCACGGATAGTAAGAAAAGAAGAATATGAATAATTAGGATATGTATACATAACGTTCACAAAATGTAATAACGCTCGCTTCGACTTTGCAGCAATCGGTCCTTTGATATATATACTGACTGAGATACGTATATTGATATAGTAAAGTAAATGTTCAATATTGAGACGTAAATGTTGTACGTAAACAAACCATGGCTTGGTCTCACCTGCGACTGGGTACCGATAAACGAATTGAAGAAAATTATTAATATATTCATATGTCGTGATTTTATAAAAGTTTGTCATTGGAAATGAAAAAATGTATTTTATATTACGAAAGATTATAATTATGAGAAATTTTTAATAAAATGTTTGTTGTTTCAATACTCACGTAAGCTATACTTTTTTAAATGTACCTTGATTTTTAATAATTTATATATTACAATTTTATTTATATGTTTTAGCATCCCTAAAATCTTTTATTTTTTGTATGTTTTTTTGTACATAGTTTTTATCATAGAAACCGTTTATACTCACGCTTTCAATATTTTTGTTAAAATACGAGGTACGTCATTTAATCATAACTGAGATTACGTAAAAGTTATAGTTATTTATTATATACAAAATATAACCATTCTAAGTACTAGTATGTATGTGATATAGAGAAAGATTATTATATAGTAACAAATTGATTATTACAAAACAATTATTCTAAAAAATACGAGATATAAAATAACTGTTTATCGCTACCCAAAACCGGTCAGACCAATGGTAACGGAACAAAATTGCAATGTGTGTCAAGGCGGACATTCGAAAAGGCAAATTGACACAGATAAGTTGGGTTTGTTTCGTTCGAAGTGCCTTTTGGATTTTCAGTTTAGTAAAATGAAAATAAGAAAGAAAATAATAACAGGATAAACTACTCCTACATGGGGTATGAGCAGTATTGTCGTTCCTAACGCTCGACTAGAAAGTGAATATTATACAATAAAGAAGCGCATGTAACTTATGTACTCCAACATTGCGAGATAGACATATTGCATATGTGTGTGTATTGAAAAAAAAAAAAAAAAAAACGATATGTAGAAGGTCACGCGGGCGACGTTGTATTACAATAATCACGAAAAGGTATACATTTTTCGACGGGAAGAAAAACTTTTTATGAAGAATAAGTGTTTATATTTGATGGATTAGAGTTTATATCGCATATATAAGCTTCAAGTATAACTTTGAAGATAATCGGCACGTCTGTGGGAGGAAGTGTAGTTAAAAATAAGTTTTATTAATGTGAGAAATAAATCTGATAATGTATAAACGAAGTATCTGTGTAACGTATCCTGCTTAATTGTCTTTTTTTTTTAATTCATGGTAGAGTGACACAAAACTGCGATCTTAGAAATGTATCATAGTCAATTATGCGGCTGCGAAAAGCGTATAATTTGTAAAGAAGAGATGGAATTATTCGATCGCTTCAAAATAGTTTAAATTTTTCAAATGAAAACGCGAATTCTCTGTGCATTTCGCATTTTACAAAGCGCGTCTCAAGAAAAATAATAAATTAGTATGCTATTTTTATTAATGTCTCACTTTGCTATTTTAACGATTGCTTCACTCCGTTAATATTTTTCAGTGCAATACTAACACTTTATAATAGAACAGTCTACCAGAATGATTCCAGCTCTAACTTTTCGCCTCTTTGCCACGCAGTCAGCGCTTCGATCACTGAGATTTGATGATAACAAAAGTCACGACCATTGCGGATCAAGTTTAATTTTCTTTATACACGCGACAATGAGCAGTTACGGCATATAGCATAAACGACGAACAAAGGAAAAAATAGAATAAATTATATAATATATAGATACGTATACGTAAACATACGGTACTTATGCGTGCACAGCATTGCTATATAGATTTTTATACGCCAGAGAGCCGCCAAGTATATACTATAGCGACGCCAGATTTTTGTAGTATTTATCGAGAGCGACAACGTCGCTCGCCCATAATAGGTACCCTTAGTAGTGACAAACGCTTAGAAAGTTACGATGCGTAGATTGCAAAAGCCCTTCGTTCCCCGGGGAAAAGCGATTTTCGCTGGGCGGCTCGTCGCGAATGATCTCTGCCGGTCTTTTGTACACACAGGCCTACTGTTTCAATTAAAAAAAAAAAAGAAATAATAACACAGTTGCTGGATAACTTAAGCGTTCGACAAGCAATAGAGAAGGGTAGATATTTGGTTCGACACGCGACGATCAAATATGAGCGTCCGTTTTTACATACTCTTTCGTATATATTATATAGAGACTCGCGTTTTTACGTGTTGTTCGTGCCAGCACCCGCGTGTAAGTGTACGTAGTTATTAATCGTTAGTTTGCATTTCATACTTATTATGTATATATATAACGTAACACAGGGGCGGAGAGCATCCGCTAGCTGCGTTTGTTGAGAAACGATGCCAGAGTATACACATAAACACATGTACTCTTTGTTACGAGGTGCGAATCACGGAAATATAACAGAACAAAGCGAAAGAAAACCAGCGCGCTTATGACGATTTATTATACAAGAACCTCGACATCTTTTTATTTCGAATGTATTTCAACACTACCGTTAATAAATTTATGTATAAATATCTGTTACTATAATACAACTCTCTCTCTATTTTTTTTCTCTCCACGTTTGTCTTTGATACTCTTCAATCATACGATTTGAGAAAGTGCCTGATGAAGTCCTCCTGCAGATTGGATCGTGCAGGGTGACCGCTCGGCATCTCGTGCAGATACGAGTAGTTCTGCTTGAACACCGCATTACGTTTCTGCTCGTTCTCGGTCTCCAGTTTCTTCTGACGCCAATCAGCCATTTTGTCGACGCTGATGACTTTGAATTTTTCGCGGGCTGCTACCGCCACTGGGGTACCAGTACTTGTAGCCAGAGGAATGCATTGCTGCTGCTGTTGATGTTCCTGCTGTTGCTCCGTTTTTCGGTGGCAGATTTTAATTGTGAAGTAGTAAAAGAATTCTACTAAACTGACGAACGATCCACCTACGCATAGTCCGAAGATTCCTCCGAATGATGCTGCAATCAGAAGTGAATTGGCAGATGGGTCAGACAATTTTTAGCAATATGTCATGTAGAGTTATAACAAATTTTTTTATTCACACGATAATGTAAATGTTTTAGTATGCATCAACTCAATAATATGTATCATTTCATTTATAAGTTTACGTTATTCTAAAAAATAGCAGACGTATAGTTTGTCACTTGTTAATAATATACCTACAAATTTTTCATGATAAACGAATCAATATTAATAAAGAAGGTCTTTAGTTTTATGCAAACTGACTATATTGGTGCTTTCTCTGTTAGTAAGCTATTATCTACATATAATACAAAATACGCATCACGCGATCACGTGTACCTATACATTATTTGTGAATCGCTAAATATACCCTAGACACCATTTTGCTTGATGTCAATCTAATTTTTCGTTACGGATGAAATGGGCTTTACGAACACGAAGAGCGTGAAAGCGATTTGCCACCACAGTAATTTTATCGTCGCTTATGGCCATAGTTATTCCAGCTAATACACAATTTTCACAAGAACCAGTCATTTTTAAAATCGAAAAGACTAGGTAATCATTCGATAACAATAAAAATTACCAAGTACGTCATCCCATGATTTCCAAGACTCTTTTCTGTACTTTAGACAAGTGATGCCTCGAAAGTAAATAGACGCAAGTGATACATTTTTGACATTGAACCCATCCCTGTAAAAAATAATAATTTGTAGTGTTCCATGAATTTGATAAATTCTATTCAAATATCAAAATAGTTACAATATTTGCGAATGAAACGTCACGTTTTCCATAAAAACGTTTTCGCTGTTTGAGGTATACATAGTATCATCGCAGGATGGCAAACACTCGCATTTAAAATATTCCACCGTATTATTATCCGCGACCAAGTCACTAATAGTCCGCAGATTAGATAAACTACCTGTAAGGAATAAAAAAAATTTAAGGTTCAATATGAAAGGATTTTATTAAGCTTAGGTATGTAGTACCTCGATATTTCGTCAAGCAGTCAACGTCGGTCAAACTGCACACTCTTTCTTGAACTAGAAAAAAAATTGAAAAAATTATCAGTTTTCTTAATCATTATTAGATATAAATTAAGTACTGGACGCGATAACTAAATTATAATTTTCATGAATGCTTTTTTTATGAAAATGCTCATAGCTATATGTATTCACCATCACCTCCATCATTTTCTTTATTGAAAAAATTGTTGAACTCACAATAATTTGGGTAGTAAAATGGCACGCACTTGCAGTATCTTTTTATATATCTTATCCTACATTCGGTAATGCAGGATTGGTAACTGTAGACAGGACTTATATTAAGTTTTTTCTGAAAGCAGATTTTAAGAATCCGATAAAGTCTCTGCAGTGAAGCAATAAATAATTATTTAAAAAGTTTTATCGTCAATAAGATATAAGAGAAAAGCCTCACCTCGTCGGCGAACCAGCAACTGCGACGCGATAGATCGAGATTCCGTACGTCGGGCGCACTCTCCATTATTGAGCCCGAAAGAATGACGGAGGTCTCCTGGGCCGGTTGGATGAAACTTGTGAGCACCTCGACCTCCGGATAGTTGAAGGGATCGTGGACGAGGATGGAGGCACCGACGCTCGGTCTTATCGAGCCGTAGTACGTGTTTTTCTCGAGGTCCAGGACGACCGAGAGACCGACGTCCCTGCCGGCGCCTGGCACGCTCTGCAAGAAATGGGTGTGTTATTGAATGTTAATTGCTGATAGTCGCATTATCATTTTTTTTCATTTGCATTAATTCGTCATTATGTGAAGGAATATTATATATAACCGCAGCTGCGGAATTTATTTAGCTTTGTTTGAAGATCTTTTACAAAATCGGAGAATATCCAATCGAATTGACATGGTTATTGAAAATTTTCAGTATACTTTGGGAATATTTAAAAATATTACTGTACTTACCAAAACTTCAAAGACGCCAGGTTCCTCTTTGGTAAGATTATGTCTAACTGCCGAACTGACATTCGATATTTGTTTTTTCGCTGCTTTTACTCCAAATCTTAAATAAAATTGTAGAAAGTAAAAAAAGTAAAGCAATAATTTGATGTAGCTCTTGAAAGACTGCGAGAAAATTTAATTTACATGGAATTCTCCGAAGTATCAACATGATAATTGAAGGCACAACAAAATCCTTCAATGGATTTTATAGGCTTAAACAGCTTATTACAGTCGTAGATTTGTCCTTCCCACGAGCACCTTAACAAAAGCTTCTCACAGGGCTGCATCATCTGAGAAATTTCAAGCCAATTAAATAATATATAAATATAAATATGACTGACGCCACAAAATGCTAAGTAATACTTTTCATTCTATAACTTACATCATACATGATATCTTCAATAGTAAAATCAGAAGATGTCATCAATTCTAATGCTCTTTTATTATTTAAGCGCATATAGTCAGGCCTCACCAACTTTGGCAGAGAGTAAAAAAAGTTACTTATCTCCGTCTCATTCAGTCCCTTTCGTTTCCTAAAAACCACATTGCATTGCATTAAATCACTTAAAAGCAAGTACTAATGATTCCACACCATATCTTACATGTCTTCGGAGAACTTATCCGCGTGTGGTTTGTAAACTTTATTGTAGTTACAAATAGACACAGCCGGGAAGTTTAAGCTGAAAATGGGAAAAGTAGTTGATTCGATGGTCGTCACCGTCGGCGTTTCCCTGAACCGCTGCCACACAAGGTTCATCAACAGTACGCTAAAAACCAGTCCTATTATGCAAACCTGTATGTAAACCGTTTTCAGTTTAATTAATATCGTTTGAAGTATTTTTACAAAATATAGGGACGTAGAAACATTTGTTGAATTTCATTTATAACATTATGAGGAACATATATTATACATTACCCCTATCCAGACAACTCTCTCGATGAAGGTGGACTCTCGTGAAACAATGTATCGGAATCCATGTAGCGAAGTGTTTTCGCAGTACTGGCACATCGCCGTCAACCAGAATCTGACTAATTTGCATTTTCGTCCTAAGATTTTGGGACGCATTGCGCATTAATGATATTGTTCACTACAATATACTTATTGCTATATGGAAAATTTTAGATTAATAAGTCAAAAAGAAATTTTATTTTTACAGGCTTCAAAATCCTTCAAATAAGTTAAAATTGATTTCTCTTTATATGAGATTCGAGAGCCACTATAGGGAAAGCACAATCATTTCTGAAAAATTGTGCAGTGACCAAATATGTGTTGTCCAGTGAGATAATAACTTATTTTTTTACCCCTATATAAATACGTCATTTATATCCTTATTGATATTGACTTGTTGAGTTTGAATCTAAAGTCAAATTAGCTTTACTAGATTGAAATTCACAGAAGATAAATTATTATGCCTGTCACCGTATACTCGGTCACTCAGCAATGTTCGATAGACGTAACTTGTCAACCGTAATTAAGTATAGTGTCACTCCGTTTTATCTAAGATTTGCGAGATAAATCAGTTCTACTCTAGTTAAGTATCCAAATATCAAAATAAAATAGAATATTTGATTTTTAAGTTGAAACCGGATATTTTTTAACATTATTTTGTTATGAATTTATCGACCATCTGATAAATTTACTGAATTGAATGTTTTGTTATTCTTATTTTATTTAAAAATTGAAAGCATTTTTACGTTATTAGAGGAAGCTATACTCGAAATGTTTTATAATTTTTGAATATTTTAATTCCAGAAGAAAAACGTGTTATCAGCGAATATAGATTTTTATAAGATTAAAAATGAAGAAACAATTTAATTTTAACAATAATTATAAAATAATCTTTCAAAGATGTTTAAAGAATAAAAAGAACGCGAAAAAATCCTTACGTTTCTCCTTTCCCGCGCAGTTATTCTTCTTGATCTTTCCCATCGCGGTCGTCGGCGTAGACCTGCCCCATCCGCGCGCCAGCACCGCTCACACACTCGCCGCGAACGCTTTTACAATTTCAATATATAAGTACAACGTACACGTTCGCACCTGGCAATCAAGTGTAATTGCTTTTCTACGGAGGTGACGACTACGACGACTCGTCACACCCCAGGTCACTTCATTACCCGATTCGTTACTGATGTGTATAACTTTTCCATCCGCGCTCACACCGTACCTCTGTTCATAATTAATAATAATGCGCGCGCGCCCCCGGAGTTTCCATAATCTTTATTCGAATGATGGCCGATACGATCGGGCGAACGTGAATTAGCTAATGAAACATGAGTTTTTGATATTTCTTCAGTAATGTCGCTGCTAGTGGTCAGTTTCGCATATGTTGATGGAGTGTGTAAACAAGTTGAAGTTATTGTGATTTTTTAGGCAACTTTCAATATGGTGCGATAATCTTTTTAGAGTTGTTTGTGTGATCGATTCTGGATAAAAAGAAGCGTACAATATACGAAATTTACATTTTTTTAGGCTGAATTCGTTGATGACTGATGCAAACGAGGTATAATGTAAAAAAGTATAAAATATAGTTATTATAGACGCGGTTACGAGCTTATTATAATTAATTGATGACGACAGTGTAATAATTTAAAATTTCTTTTTCAAAATTGCTTCAGTATGACTATGGATGAATGAATCGAAACTAAATGAAACGTAATTAATAAAATACTAAATGTAACGGCGTTTATAAAATCAAAATCATTTCACAAGAGAAACACCAAATTATGACTTTTTAAAACTTTATTTAATTTTTAATTATAATAATGTATCGTCTATTTCACCGACAAAATTATGATAAATTTTTATGTACAGTAACTAGAAATAGCGTGTGACCTCGGATCTATGCTTCTAATGCATTAGAACTTTAAAAGTAGGTTATCTCGAAGAATAAACAATAAAATTTAACATAAAACACGTCCTAAGGATCGTCATGATAACTGTAAAGTTTGTAGCTTCTGTATGTTACAGTCTAAAGGTCGTAATCGATATAATTGAATTTTTTTATTATTTAGATATTATGTGCAAGATGAGGCCAAGTTTATATCTATAGAAATAATTATTATTAAAAATAGAAAAAAAAACAAATTTTTATTTATTTGCTAATAATATTTTTCATTCTGTACTTTTTCATTCCTAATTGTTTGTGTGCCTACAATTATCTAATATTGTATCATGAGTGCCTCATAAGTGAAATATTAATTAAGTTCTTACCGTAGTAATGATATTGCAAATTATAATGTGCAAATTGTTTATCAATTTCGTACGAATCTGATATGAATTCGTTAAATTCAGTTAAACAACTGTGTGTAACTTTATAGATTTTGAACAATAATTTTTAATTCGTGCCAAAATGATATTTTGTTAATGAAATTTCGCATCAAAAATGAAAATAAGCCTTTCCAAATTAAAACCGGAGCAAAAATGAAAAAGTTAGTGATGATTTTTTGGATATTTTTCAAATTGATGATATCTATTTTAGAAGTACTGAAATTTTGTTAAAAAATTTTTTTTCTATACTTAAAATACTTATCTATTATACTTTACATCGTTTCCGATCATTTTCACCTTGCAGGATGAGAACAATTCATTACAAAATGTTTTTATTTGAGACCCCATAGAACCACCTTGAGAGGATAAGAATTCGATTGAAGAATCTGCTTCCCAAATTGGATGGAACCTGACTTTCTTTTTATCTTTTTATTATAAACTCGTCAAATCCATGCGCGCTGCACGCGCTCTAATTACTTTTTTGATAACACATGCTAAGAATAATTTATACCTTATAGGCCAGAAATCTTTATCTTTAAATTTTGATGTATCTTTAATGTTCGATATAATACTGTAGTACATTTACTCTTAACGAATACAAAATTTTGAGGCTAGAAACTATAAACTCATTCGAATATTTTTTGTTTTTCGTGAACTATTAAATAAAAAATACAATCTGATCTGAACATAATCTTGACATAATTTATTCTAATATTAAGGGGATGTGAAACCCTGTTATTATTATTTAATTAATTAATTTCCAAAAGTTTATTTACAAAATCTCGATCTTTATGGCTTTCGTTTACACAATAAGTATTAGCAGGAATATTATTGAGCAATTTTCTTGGTATCTTTCTTAAAATTTTTACGTTGAAAAATCAGTGATTTAGTATCTCTGAACACTATCCACGCTACTTTTTTTATTTAATTAATTTGTCTTTAATTTTTATTTTATAAAATGCAAATCTTCAGGGAGTTTGTTTACACAATAAATATTGTCTAAAATTTTGTTGGACAATCTCATTGGTATCTTCCAAAAGAGTTTGTATCTTCCAAAAAATTATTGTCGGTAGGTATATCACTTCCCCTTCATATTTATGATGATTTTGAAGCCATTACAAATTTTTACATAGCTTTTTTTATCACTCATTCAACTTTAAATATAAATTTTTACGAATGTTTCTAACTGCATTTAGATTATCTTGGAAAACATTAGATTATTGAAATAATGAATAACATTTTTTAATTGAATAAGAGAAAAAAGAAAGAAAAATATTAATAAAAAATAGAAGAATTTACTTATCAATTTTAAATTACTTTTTTTGTAAACTTGCTTATTTTCAGGAAACTTTTCTGTTAGATTTTTAGCCATTGTTACCAATTTTCTGTGTTTTAAACTTCAACTGTCTTATACGAAATTTCGTTGTTACGGAACTACATCATTTTATTAATACGATTAACCCATTCATGTTCATCCATTTTCATTGTATTTGTTTAATGACTATTTGAATAAAATGAACAAAATAAAAATAATAGAGAACCTTGTTAGCAATGATTATTGAATATGATAAGACTCTTATCTACATAGATCATTGCAATTTAAACTATTATAACGATATTATTTCATATGAGTAAAGTGATATAAATAATAGAAATAGTGAAAAATTATAATTATTTACTATTTGAAATGTACTTAGTAAATTATTTCTCTAAAAAATCTTCTAATTTTGAGTATGTATCGTCATATTTAGTTTTTTCATTTTTTTACAAGGCTAAAAAAATGGATACTTTAAAAATGAAATTAGCTTTGCTAAAGACCTAATAAAATAATTTACTATTCCATTCTATTCTATAATAATTCGATTTCAATATTAATTTTTAATTACAATTTTCAAAATATTCTGTTAACTAACAGATTATTCACTATCGCAACTGACCCACTAAATTTTAAGGACGTTCTCCGGCTCAAATTGATCAATATCGCAGAAATTGTGATTTAAAAATGTTACCTATGATGGAAACCCTTCATGAGTCTCTATACATTACTCTAAAAATAAACAAAAATGTTAGTGTAAGATAAAAGGTGTCAATACGATGTTTGAATAAAATACCTCTTACACGGTATAACTATATATAGATATACAAATAACATGGAGTTTTTCTTTATGTTCCTATGTCTCTGAAATTAATATCGCTCGCCATATTGAAAATTATACCATATTATTCCTCTTCATTTCTAGTTTTATGCCTTACGGTTGAAAAAAACCACAGATAACTTTTTTTTACTGTAAATCAAAAAAATGTATTTTTCAAACGAACTTACTAGGAGAGGCTCAGACCTCCGGATCACGGATTCGACTGAAACTTTAGAATAGGTTTTTGGATATGGTCAAATCCATCTCAAATCAGGTGGTCCGCGTATGCCTATGTCACCTATCATGTTAAAATAAAAATATTTATGTTCTACTCCAAAAATTATTTGACACGCATTTTGCTTTCTCAAAGAGAAAGCTTGGTAACGGTGAAATTTTTCGACCCCCAGATTTCGATGATTTTCGACAT
>UXGD01006030.1:0-11049 GCA_900474315.1 Torymus auratus
AATGTGAAGCTCGGACTTATTCTATATTAGTTAATTGTTATATTAGTTAATTGTTATTCTCCTCGTTTTTCAAGAACTTACAAAGTGTATAGCAGATCGTAGAAGGTTCTCGATGTGTCTGGGACTCGGTGTTACTGTTGTGACATCAGAGACTAAGTGAGTAAGCGTAGTAGAAATTAATGAATGGAGCACCGGCTCCTTGTTGATGTTTATTATAGTTACGAGCGTGTTTACTAACACCCGCACGTTCGTGTTCATACGTGTGCTTTAGTATTTAATTTGCATATGCGCTAAATAAAGCAGCTTATGCGCCTTATACATTTTATAAAGTATATGAAATATGAATATCAAAAGAAAAATTTTCATTCCAAAAAGAAATATAACACGCATTAATGAAATAGTATATTACACAACAAGGGAGGTAAAGAGTTGACCAGTCCAGAGCACATCTAAATTGCCACTCGAGCCGAAGGCGAGGGTGGTAAACATGTGCTCTGGGGTGACCCTCTTTACCCCCATACGATTTTTCATCATATCCGGGACGAGAATACTACATTCGCGTTTCGGAGCCGGGAGGGAAAGTGGTACTTTCGGCCAGGGTATGGTGAAAAAATATATATTCTGATAATCTGGTATTATGCTTTATCTCCAATTTAAGTCTTTTTAAATTGTTAGACAAAACTATTTCTTTAAAAATCTCAGTTTTTATTGTTTCAATATTTTTTGGTTAATTTTACCATGACGATGCTGTGAACCAACTCGGGCAAGTGCGTAAAACGGTACACCTCGCGCGGTTGGCTTTTCAATTTTTTAGCAAGCTATAAAAAAACAATTAGAGTATCAGAAAAGTGGTTTAATTTGAGATGAGAATCGTTGAAATCCGTCGATTCTGTGCAAAGTTACGTGCATCTTAAAAGTGCAAAAAATGACATAAATGTCAAGATTGAATTATGTGGATTTGAGATACGATCTCTCATTTTTTGTTATTTGTCGCACTTTTAAGATGCACGTACTTTACACGGAATCGACGGATATTTCAACGATTCTCATCTCAAATTAAACCACATTTCTGATACTTTAATCGTTTTTTAGCTTACTAAAAAATGTTAATGCCGACCGCACGAGGTGTACTGTTTTGCGCACTCGCCCGAGTTGGTTCACAGCATCGTCATAGTGAAATTAACAAAAAAATATTGAAAACTAAGATTTTTAAAGAAATCGTTTTGTCTAACAATTTAGAAAGGCTTAAATTGGAGATAAAGCATAATACCATTTATCAGAATATATATTTTTTCATTAATGCGTGTTATATTTCTTTTTGTAATGAAAATTTTTCTTTTGATATTCATATTTCATATACTTTATAAAATCTATAACGCGCATAAGCTGCCTTATTTAGCGCATATGCAAATTAAATACTAAAGCACACGTGTGAACACGAACGTGCGACTGTTAGTAAACACGCTCGTAAATATAATAAACATCAACAAGGAGCCGGTGCTCCATTCATTAATTTCTACTACGCTTAGCCTCTAACGTTACAACAGTAACACCAAGTCCCAGAAACATCGATTTGTATCACCATTGAGCCGGGCGGGAATGCCGAATGAGGCACTTTCAGCCCGGTGTGAGGAAAAATATTTTTTTTAAATGATAAGTACCTGGCTAATATTTTCTCGTTTCTGGTCGACTCCGATTGATGATGATGGCAGATATGTTGATGATGGTAGACTTGATGATGGCTCTATTTACTAAACTCGAGAACTATGAAACTAAATTACTAATTACGAATTTACACGAAATAAGTACATTTTCTTTCTTCTATGATAACAGGAGTAAAAGTCAACCAATGGTCTTGAAATTTGACACAGAGATTCAATAAAAAAAAATTTTATTATTCAAATTCATTAGCAATGTTTTTTTAAATTTATTTTTGAAATTTAAATTGAATGAAAGGAATCGATAAATTAATTTGAGGTAGTTAAGTGCCAAAGAATTGGCAGCGGTTTTTTAACGGAACACAGCTTGAATTAAATGTTTTTTTAGATATTCTATCTTAAAAATTTATATATTAATTGCAAATAAATAAAGATGATTGTTGAAATAATGAAGAAACTATATAAATGATTCTAACTGTGAAAGTAAAACTCTAATATATCATATTATTAATAAACACGAGAACTGTAAATAAATTTGATAGGTAATAATAAATACAGAAATACAAGTTTTCAGAGTTTTAACATTTCTTTTATTGAATAAAGAACAAATATCTTTGGAGACGAATATACAGTTTTTTGATCAAGTAATGTTCTTTTATTTAGCAATTATTTTATTTATGCGAATGATACAATTAAATACGTTTCGACCTGGAACTTTTTAAACTGCCTTTATAATTGCCTTTGCATTCATATTATTTGTATTGACATTGCCTTCCGAGACTTCAGGACTTGTGAAAGTGCTATGTTTTTAATAGCATCTTTAATGATCCTTTTCATTTCGATGATTTTCTTGTCGATTGCATCTACTCCATTCACTTTTCTCTTTCTAGAGAAGGAATTATGCATAATTAAAAAAATACAGAGCCTGCAGAATGAGATGGTTTTTTCATACCAAAATGTTTTCCATCTAATGCCCCAAACAATGGGGAAGATTCCAATTTCTCATAATCACTGGCTATTTTTAGCCAAGCAATTTTGTCGAGAGGTGGCAAATATACTGGCATAAGTTTTTCAATAATGGTTGAGTAAACATCATCTATTATTTGGGACATTGTTGACTCTCCAATCCTATGGAATGTGGCAAAATATTGAGGTTTACCTCCATGATGTAGAAAACTAAAAAAAATTAGATATTACATTATTTTTCATTAAAATAAATATACCTAAATTACATATGCAAAATGTAAAAATGTACATAAATATATATACCTCAAAACTGCTGCAACTTTTAATTCAGCTGTTAGAGGTTTTCGTGGATCATGTTTAGTTAATTTTGGTCTTATCATATTCATTAGTTTATCAACTAGTGCAATCAGCATTCCAATAAACTGATAAAATTCTTTTTCATCTTTCAATTTGAAATAAATAAATATATAAGTTGATAACCACCATTACCACCGATTGCATCTCTAATGTGCATTCTTAGGTGTGGTTTCACCCACCATCTTTTCTGAGTAGTTGTTAAATACTTTCTCAATTTCACTAATTTCTCTAGTTTTAAAATGTACAAAACTATTTGATAAATGTACAATAATTTCAATACATCCATTTTTTGGTGGTATTTTCTAACAAAAGAATACAACTTTTGTATCGTATAAATACAATTTAAACTCTGTAAATACATTAAATGAAATAAAAAATACTTATTTACTGACTAGAAAATTAACCAGAATTTTATATAAATAAATTTACCTGCTGAATTATGCTGCTCCAATTTATTTTTATTTAATTCTTGAGCTATTGACTCCCAAGTTAGATCAAGTCTCTATTTCCGATTTAAGATTTCGGACCGCGAATATTTTTTCGACAGCCTTTGGCATACGGAATTCGACATGCAATTTGGGGTGACTATGAATGGATGGAGACTCAGTGCAGATAGCGGCTAAACGGAAAAGAGCTTTGCGCTCCACGCCCGTTCGTAGCCACTTACTTTTATTTCGTTTTACGTGCCTGTGTAAAGATGTTAGTAAATGTTTTAAAAAATTATTAATGAAATAAATCATGAAAATAATAATAATAATAATAGTAGTAGTTTATTTCGTATGCTTACAAAAAATGAAAATACATGTGAAATTCTCTGCAGCGTCATATAAATTCTTAGGCTATTAGTGGTACATATACATCACAATGAAAATATTGCGCGTATAAATATATATCACAGTCGGTTTCTTTCACGTTATATACATTTATAATACTATTAGCGGTATATATACATTACAATCGGGGTATTGCACATACGTATATATCACAGTCAGTTCTATTGCGCATGGTAATCAAATTCCGCAGAATACGTCAAGTAAATTATCACAGAGAATACTATACTGTAAGCAGATTAAAATCAACATCACAATGACAATAAAAATAAAATCTTAATAAAATCATAATAATATATAAATTGAGTATAATTATCCGGATGCTCTCGTAGCCACATTCTGACACTCGCGCATACAATAAATATATTCACTCCATAAAACTTGTACAAGGGACGTTACAAATAATTTAAGCTAATCTAAGGTTCTTAAGTGTTCTCGCACTGCTGATCGGAATCTACTGTAATTAGGCAGATATCTTACCGATGAGGGAAGCATGTTCCACAACCGTGCCCCGGATGCATAGAAGGATCTATGGCATTTGGTCGTGCGCGTTTGAGGAACGACCAGTTCTTTCATATCACCTCTACAGGGTCTTCGTGAGATGCGTTTCTGGAAATTTTGTATCAGATATACCGGTGATCGCATCCTATTGATTTTATATATAATTAAACTCGCAAAGTAGTCTCTGCGAGTATCAGTTTTCATCCAGCCGAGTTTTTCCCTGTAGGGTGTGATGTGCTCATCTCTCTTAGCACCTGTTACATATCTGATATCTGACACATGCATTCTGTAATCGTTGCAGTCGCGCTCTCAGCTTCATCGATGCATCAAGCAGTACAACCGTACAGTAGTCCAAAAAGGGAAACTACAATCGGGTGTTTTCAGAAAATAAAAATATCGATTTTTAAAAATATGGATTTTTTACAGGTGCATATCGGCAGGTTAGAATAAATAAAAATTATGTCCTAAAATTATAATAATTATTAATTTAATACTTACGTTAAAGTTAATTATAATACTTACGTTAAAGTCCTAAATCGATAGCGACATTCGACTCCTATCTGCTTGTGTGAAAAAGTCTCTCAAATTCTGCCCTTATTTTTGTACATCTCTCATTGTAAATTAAGCTGCAAATTAAGGTTTTTCAAATATAAATTAATATTTCAATAGCAACTTTAATTTTTTTTCTGTTACCTATAGCCATAATTCTTTACTATTCTTCACAACCACCGTAGTGTCGGGGGCTCCCTAACTCCTCCTCCTCCTTTATTTTTCCCTAGAAGTTTCAGACTAAATCTTATGTCTCTTAGTCGTAGTTACTTCTACGGTAACCTCACTTACCACTATTCCGAGAAACATCGGACATCATATTGTAAATATGATAGTCATAGTAGTTTCCACGGAAATTATCGGTGGAGAAGTCAATCCGAATTATTTCTTAATTGAAAACCACAAGGACATCATTCCCCACCTAAAAACACCGTTGGAAAAATCCTTAATTGTGCAACCCAATGCTCAGACATGCAAGTATTAATCACGCAACCAAGGATGCTTCCAACAGTGCCCAATATAAAAAGATGATTTTCAACAAATACAGAAAAATGCGTGGCGATCAACGCCAAAATTAAGGTGTACGACTTATATTCTCATGTATTTTCAACAAATACAGAAAAATGCGTGGCGATCAACGCCAAAATTAAGGTGTACGACTTATAATATTTTAATGTATTTTCAACAACAGATAAAAGACTCTTACAAGAATCAGTATTTTCGATGCCAATTAGGTTTTTGAACATGATTGACATCTGAACAATAGTACTTCAGAAACATTAGGCTGATTTTCTTCTTTTAAACAAGACCAGTGAATAAATCTGTTGCATTCTTTGCATGTTAATTTCAAAGAATTTTGTTTTTTTTTTCTAAAACAATATAAACATATATCTTGCATGGGTTCTGATTTATTTATCAGTAACTTTGATATATATCGCCTGTATTCATCAGGGCTAAACGTCAGTTGAAATTGTCGATTACTTCCAATGCAATCCATATAGTGCATTACAAATGCTCCACAATTCCAACCGTCTGTTTGTTGCGGCCTATTATTATCTATGTGTGGTTCATACTTCCAGTTGATTTCCTGCAAATTATTTTTAGTGTATTCTTTTGAACACCTTAAATATTTCAAAAAATTTTTTATACATTTTTGTGCTCTGTGTGCTTTCTTTTGTTTACTTTCTCTTGTCAAAGGATCTATGTGCGTCAGTGTGCCTTTATCGACATCGACAATAAATAAACACCAATGTGCGTAACTTCCATACGGCATCAGAATTTTACCTTGGAATGGACCTTTCGTATGAAACATAAACCAATTTCTATCAATAGTTTCTTTCTCTATATCTACTAAAAGTAATTTGCTATGATGAGTAGAAAGAACTTGAGTGTTAATCCATTCCCTTTCTTTTATTGCACCGAAAGCATCTATCACATCACCGCTAATGAAATTGATATCATTTAATGTTTTGTATTCCGATGCATAAAGCTGAATTTCGTATTCAGGTTGCTTCTTTAAATTACAATCAATAATTCGACAATTTCTCAAAGGATTATTATCTTTACCTTTGTACCTTCCAATTGTTTGTGAATCTTTTGCTCGAGTATAATATTGGAAATTAGAAATCAATCCGTTTTCCATTATTATTGTACGAGATACGACTTCATTCACATCACTATTCAAGTAATTGTTACTGCTTTCTTCTTTTGCAGTTACACCGATCTTCATGTAATCGGCAACTTTTGTTTGTATTTTAATACATTTCTCTTTATCACACGTTTGAAAAGTACCAGTAACAACTTCAAAAGTAATATCATGGCCTTCATGTTTACTGAAAGTCATCGGTTTGCACAATGGTACGAGTATATTTTCACAATTATCAAGACTATTTTTATCTACCATGTCATTAGAAGTTGAATAGTCCACTAATTGGTCGTCAGCTTCTGTATTTAACAAAGTATTTTTAGCTACACTACTTTCAATTATTTTCTGTTTTTTATTCGGTTGAGGATATCCATCAAGATTGTCAAAATTGACTTCATCATCATAATTTTGATCAAATGAATACAAATTAATGGAATTGATAGAATAATTTTTTGCATATTTTCCAAAAAACATCATTTCATCCTTATCGCATTTCCGTTTTAAGCTTTCGGATATTAAAATATTTCCGTAAGACACATTACTATCATTAAGAGGACTTTTAGTATTAATCTTTCCCTTACATCGCTTTAATATTTGCATTCGTTCTATCATATAATCGGTAGGTTCAAATTTGAGCATACCACCTTGGTCTTTTACATACTGTGCGGCTAAAAGAATAGCCCGTATTGTTGCAAAACTCAACCTATTTCTTAATTTCGTCTTTGCAATGTTTTGCTTACTCCATACTCTTTCCGGTGCTGCATTAGAATTAGGAATGCTAAGCACGGTAAGGGCAAAGGTGGCTAGATTAGGAAATAACAAATTTCCTTCTGTTCGAACTCTCTTTATAATGTACCAGAAATCATCAACGTGCTTAACATTTTTGATTTCAGATGAAATATCATCGGAGAAACCATACGTACTTAAAGCATTCCATTCATTGTTAATTTTTCTTCGTACATTATCATTTTGGCATGCCTTTATTTGAGGAAATGCTTCAAATGCTTCCTCTAGGTCAGGATACTCCCTATGAAAATCACTATTTAAAACATTATCGGGGTGAAAAAAAAATCGCTTTTCATTTAACGTGCACCTTTGTTTTATGCCATTACAACATTGTATGTAAAATGTTCGGCACATATTTCGGAAATCCATTTCCGAATCGTCATCAGCACTATTATTTGACCTTTGAGCTATCAAAAATTGCTCTGTTTTCGTGCCAATATTGATTTCTCTCAGATCTTTGAATTTAGCTTCATTCCCTGGATTGATATCAGAAACGTCTTTTGATTTTACATAATCTTCCATCATGTACATATTTAGGAAATCCAAATATAAATCAGTAAATGGATTATTTGATACTGAAACTATTGGTCTCTCTGACTGCAAACATTCGTTGACCTCTGTCAATTTAGACAGTGTGAATTCTAAAAATAAAAAGAGTGCATACATCAGAGGGTCTTGTAACTGTTGAAAGATTTTTTCAACTGATTTATCACTGTTAGAGTAACTTTCACCTCTACTCTCTAAAACTTCATTCTCAAAGTAGATTGTCAATGCACTCCATCTGCGAAGAATTCGCAGTAATGATGCATATTGAGAAAGCCAGCGAGTTGCAACTGGTCTTAGAATAATTAATTCGGGTACATCTAACTTAAATTCTAATGTCAACCAGCTATTCATCCTTTTCGAACTATTTGAAATATAATTATAAATTAAATTATTCAATTCCAAACATTCTGGTGGGAAAATAATGGTAGCATCTCGAGCTATTAAATGCTCGAGATGACAAGGACACTTTACAATCTTAATATCGGGATTCAATTTCTTGAATCTAGAAGCAACAGAGTTGCATCAACCCATCATAAGATTACACGTGTCGGAACAAAAAGCTATTACATTGCTTAAAGGAATATCAGCTTCTTTGAAAGTATTGATTACTGCGTTAAAAACATATTGTGCATCAACTTTTTCGTTTTCGCAGCCTTTTCTGTATGCAGGAATGATGTCCCACAATGAATCGCATGTCCTTTTTCTGTCATCGTCTTGATAACGAACTACTATACATATCGACGAGTGAACAGAGATGTCTGTCGATTCGTCAATAGAAATTGAAAACTCAACGTTTTTCAAAATTCCTGCCAAACGAGTATTTTGAGCAGGAGCTAAAACGCAATGAACGGTAGCAGCGATCCTCTTTCTATCAAGATTCACTTTATGTAAAACATTTTAGTCGGTTAAAGTACCTTTCAAACCTTCTAATAACTTTTCTGCGCATAGAAACGAGATATTTTGCTCAACTACCATAGCTGTGTATTTTATTTCGGCAACAGTGACCTCCTTATCAACTGTAGGCTTTTGAATCTGATTAGTATTTAACAAATGCCTTTGACTAGACAGATGATTATCGATCACTGTTTTCGTTGCGACTACCTCGTATTTGCATGCGCAACAAATTACTTTATTTTTATGAATTTCTGATGGTTTGATATATGTAGCATACTCATCAGATATATTCCATTCGTCTTTATAAACTGCTCTTTCGATATACGATATATTTGTTATTGTTTCTTTAAATTTTTCATCTTGTATAGAATTTTTTTCATCTTTCTCTAAGTTGAGTTGTACTTTTATATCTGCATCGGATAAATATTCTGCATGCGAGCTATCAACAGCGTTATCACTACAGTCCTTGGTAACTACTGTTGATGACAAAGTTCGACTATTTTCAGATGCAGATTCTTTTTTATTTTCGATTTCGCCATTACAGTTTGTTAGTAACTCTTGATGAAGACGCTCAGTGTGCCTTTTCAAATTATATTTTGTGCTTGACAATTCTGTACCACAAAGTGTGCATCGAACGTAATTGTTTTGATCTGTGTATTGAAACCATGTATATAACTCGATAATATTTCTGCGTTGTCTCATTGTAAATTGAAATTGAAATATTATAATGTGTATGTAACTAAATATTATACGTAAATAAAAGTAGTTTAGAATACGGGTATTAAAAATAATTAATTATATACAAACATACAGACGCATATTTTATTTATATATATATATATATATATATAGAGAGAGAGAGAGAGAGAGAGAGAGAGAGAGAGATAAAATGATATATAATTATAAACGTGCATACACATAAACAATATATTTTCTGCAACCTGAAAAAAGAATTTGATTAAACTTTCATTTGAAAAATATATTTCCACATACAAGTACTTTTTATTTATAAATTCTACGCATATATTCATGTGCAAATAATAGACATTTTTACTACAAAATAATATATAACGCACCTTCGGAGTAAAAGTAAAGAATTTCCCAGATCGCATGTAAGCCAGCAGAAGGCGACGGTGACAAATATGCGATCTGAGGCATTCTTTATTTGCTCCCATGGTATTTATACGATTTTTTTGCCTGCCGAGGTAAAAAATACAACCTTTGCGATCGGCTGCCGGGAGCAAAAATGGTACTTTAGGCCCGCTAGACAAAAAAAAATTATTGAATCATGTAACTGATTAAGGATTTAGAAAATAATAGAAAAAAAATTTAGCGGAGGCATCGGTGATCGAAATCGATCTACCCTGGTAAGAAGCGAGTGCTCGTGGGGATCGAGTTCGATCCCCGATGTCTCTGTTTTACTTTCTAAAATATTTTTCAAATTCTTAACCCGTTACAATCTATTATCAAAATCATCATAAAAAGAAACAAACTTTCCCTTTCGTGACATCGTCGTTACCGAATCAGAAAAACTTGGACGTTTCTTCTTTTCAGTAAGTATTATCGCGCGTTATTTTGATACATATAGATATACCACATAAAATTGAGCGTTAAATTTTATATATCGCGCTTTTAAAGTTACAGAATAACCCCCATGGGAGTCTTGTTTAAGAAAGCGTTATTTGTGAGTGTTATTGAATAATTAAATTACTTATCTGAGGGTCCGATCGAAAAAGGCGTTATGTAGGAGTCCGCATATAAAAGGCATTATCTGGAAGTCAGGTTGAAAAAGGCGTTATCTTGGATTTTACTTAAAGATGGCGTTAAATCTGTTTTTCGCTTCTATTTACTATTTTTTTTTAATTGCACAAGATATCACCTACTTCAAGTGGACTCTCAGATAATACCTTTTTCAACCGTACTCTAAGTTAACATCTGTTTTTAATGGAACGCCTTTACCAACTGCAATTGTAGATTAAAACTATCTTAAACTGAACTCTTAGATAACGTCTTTTTTAAAGTTATTTCCCAAATAACGGTTCGGAAACTATGATATGATTTTTCAATTGATATTCACTATGAGCCCTGGTAAAAAATTAACCATATTATAGCCATATTATGGTTAATTTAGTTAGATTTCAACCACATATGGCCACAGAATATGGTGAATTTTGTATGGTGTTTGTTAATATAATACCACTGGTTTTAAATGAAGATTATACCCACAACTTTTTCATATGTGTAATGTATCTGTATTATCGGTAACCATCGACAAGAGCGTGTTCTGTTTTATCCCCGTACTCGCGTAGCGTGGGAG
>UXGD01006031.1:0-13282 GCA_900474315.1 Torymus auratus
ACATGGAGTTTTTCTTTATGTTGTTATGTCTCTGAAATTAATATCGCTCGCCATATTGAAAATTATACCATATTATTCCTCTCGATTTCTAGTTTTATGTTTTATTTTTGAAACGAACTTAGATAAGGGATCCCGTGTTAACGCTGAAACTTTAAAGTCAAATATTTCTATTTTGAATACCGCTATGGACGTGGGGCTTCGAAGCGTGTTCTAAGAACACATAATCAAATGTTCTCTGCAGTTTTCAAGAAAATCACAAGCAAATCTTTTTCTCGAAGAACGTCCTTAAGCGCGCTAAAAGAGAAAAAAATTTTGAAGCAGACTCCGAATTGGTGCCTTGTTTTTATAATGCAATTTTCTATGTAATTGAAGAAGCAAAAAATAACACAACAAAAGTGCAAGAATAATTAGCCAAAAAGAAAATCAAATTTTCATTTATTCACAAAATTTACTTTATAATTTTCGAAAATGAATCACTTTTTTAATACTAGAAAAATTATGATGAAAAATAAAAATAGTAATTTAACTGAAGTTCAAGTATAACATTCCATAGTGTGACAGCGATGGCAAAATGTATTATATAATATTGTTAAAAATAAAGATACGAGATTCCAAGATATATTTTAAGATTTCAAAGATAATAATACTTTGTCTCTCCAATTTTAATCGGTTCATAAGGAGAAACTGAATCATATATCAGTTCAGTACACATTCGAATAGTCTTCAATACATGCTTGAACATCATGTATATTTTTATATCTTAACATTTTCACACAAGACAAGACAAATTATACATCAACTCTTTACAACATATACTTTTGTCGAAGAAGTGGATTACGATGGGCACTTGCAGGTCTTCTTCGTCGCTGAAGAATTGATCTTGCAGATAAAGGGATAAAGTATGTTGCATTGGGTATCGTCCATACCGTAGTCTATGAGTCGGGTACAATGTTGGTTACCACCTGCATTATCTGGCAAATTTGGTATCAAAGTGGTCCAGCCAACGTAGCTTGAGCTCAATGGTTCATCCAACACCGAAACCCAGTCTTTGTCATTGTATAAATTTTGGAAACCAAGCCAAACGCCAAGGTCGTTACTTATGGCGTGTTGCTTTCTCCAAGCATGAATAAGATCATTCTCCGCTTTTGATGTGATGATGGCCAAGTGAGCTTTTTACAAAAGAATGTTCAATGAGTACCATAGACAATAACTTTTAGTGTATATTGAAATAGAACTTTTACAATAAAATATATAGAATTACAATTTTCCGATCAAGTACTTTGTTCGAACTTATTATTTAAGAATGTTTTACCTCCTTCTGCAAGACAAGCTTTTCTAGCATCATTCCAGTTTTTCTTTTCCAAATGAAGTTTTATGCCACCAACTCCTGAAACAAGAGTATAATCGCAAGGTATCTCTGGTGCGGCTTCATTGTTGCATGGTGTATTCGTAATGAAAAAGTTTTGCACAGGCGCTTGACAATTTATATTCGTATTAGGACCCTGGTTTGGTATGGAACCCTGACAACCTACTCCTGAAAATGACGAATACCGTGAACACATTTTATATTTTAAAATGAGCGTATTTTATTTAATAACAAATTTGAACACTGATGTTGAAGAGAAATTTCATTGCTCTACACATACCTAGAATATCCGGTATCCCTAATTGTGCGGACGCACAATCATGCAGGGCGACAAACATAAGAATATAATACAACTTCATTTTGTTCGATGTCTTCAGTTTTACTCTGATTTAAGATTGATACTGAAATTGCTACAAGACAGCTCTGCTTTATAAGTCGTTAGAGAATAACAAAAAATGTAAATTTTTATTGTATCACTACAATCTCGAACAAATTTATGATGAATGTATTATTTGCATTCAAGACAAAAATATTATACGGTAATACGTAATGTGTGTAAAGATGTCCAAAAAGATTCAGATAAAGAAATGATGATGTTATAATTTTATCTGTAGCCTATACTTGCTGCGATAAAAATAGATCCATACATGTATGGCATAAAATAGTTTGCTCATCGCTTAATTTTTATTCAAATATTTTTATTAGAAGGGGAATCCCGAATTTTAATTATTCATGTAATGCTATACTACTAATTTTTAATTCAACACGATTTGAATATTTATTCTATTTCATGATTTCGGAACTATTTTTATTATTCTCAAAAATAATATATTTTACAGATAACAAATAAGATACAAAACCTAACTAAAAACTATAATCATTAAGGGATATTGGAGACAATAATCTGCGTTTTATTAATAAATCTATATATAGTAGTTAATAGATGCTATATTATATGTATTAGTCTTCTCTCAAATTTCGAAAACTACATAACTATGGTCATAATGATCAATAGTAAAGACCAAGAAGAAATTTAGTTTTTATGAAGAGTCTAGTTTATAAAGACCATCGAAAAAGACATTATTTATTATTAAAAAATAAATAAAAATAAATTTTTATTGTTAAAAACTTTAGATTGAATCATAAAAAGATAGTGTAATAATTTACAGAAATAAACAATGATCACATTTAAAGGTCAAACAGATAACCTTTTCTGATGTCACTCGAATTATTTATTTCAAACGTTTTGTATTACTTTTCGAGGATTCCGATATTATAATATATATATTTTTATCAAAAGTAAATTTTTCACTTCAACAAAAACAATATTGCTGGATGACTAATTGTAATTTATGCTTATCATATTTCAAATTTTAATTTTTACTTGTTCTGAATATTGAACGTTCGTCTAATCATAATTGAAATTAGTGGCTTTAAGTAGCGATTACGATTCTTTGAATTTCAAAATGTGTAAAAATTAAATATTAGTGTAAAAATGAAGCCTTTACTAAATAACATAATAAAGTAAAAGCATACGAGGAAAGTTTTGCAATGATAACTGTATCTGTGTTACTAATTTCTAAAGTTAGTTACTCTCTAAAGTTGAATTGGTGAAAAAACCACTAATTATTGGTTAAAATTGCTCCACCGTAGAATTAGTAAATATTCACTATTTAAAATTACTAAACTCTACTATTTTTCACTAATTCAACTTAAGAGATTAAATGTACAGTTGACTTAACACGTAAAAGAATTAGGCCTCATTTTGGTAACTTTATCCGTAATTTAATTTAAAAATAAAGAAAAGATAATGGAAAAAAACTAACAGAGCCTGACACGCGTAAATACGATAAATTTTAATAGACCATCAAAATATTAGTTTTCAAATATTTTTCATCGAAACACATTTTAGACAAAAAAGACTTTATTCACATTCGCATATGGAATAAAGTAGTTATTCTATTTCGTGATGCTTGCAAATAAAAATAAATTAATCCATATATTTTATTCTAATTAAAAGAAAAAACACTTTTACAACATTTATTACAAACGACTTACTTACTTATGTTCTATAAAAATTCTTCTTGATAGGCTCGCAGAACTTCCCAACACAACGGCATTCCACGACGAATTGCAAAGAAAGCCGCGAGATAAACTGTGATTTCCGGCTCCACGTCCTCCACATCGCCTCGTCTGACGTGCGGTTTCAACTTATCTTCTGGCGACTTTTTCCACTCGCGGTTTTTCCCCCCAAGCCGATTCCTCAGCTATATACACCGCCGGTTATTGTACAATTTCGGAGCCAAGTATCAATCTGCTTAAATAACTCCCGAACTGCATAACGGCCGAGCAGAAAACATAGCAGGCCGCCGATTGCATCGGTAATATACATTTTTACGTCTCAAACAATGAGAGAGAGAGAGAGAGAGATTCATAATTCATGAAACTCTCGCTCTCTCTCTTTCTCCCTCTCTCACATAGATGAAAAATCAAATGTTCCTCAGTTTTCATTTTATGAATTCACTTTCGTGTTTGTTAATTGTACAATTTTTTGATTTAGCAGCTAACTTTTTCTATTACAGGCCCAAGTGATAAATGTGATAAAGATCCGAGTACACATGTATGTACGGTAAAAGTCATTTGCTAAGAATATATCGAAATAATATTTCAATAGTTAATATTTGAGATTAATATTATTCTCTGTTTTTTCTTTCTGAGATAAGGATGAATAACGGCTGTGAAATTAGTATAAGTTAGCTAGTAAGTTTTCGTTTATGTACCAGACCTACGCTCAGGTAATTGATTTATCGATATGTAAGATTTACTTTGTAAATTACTGGTTTCAATAAATAAATAAAATATATATGTGGCAATATTTGTTACCGTAAGTTCTAATTTCTTTTTGCAACGTAAAATTTATTTTCTTTGAATTTCGATAAATATAAATATATATATTTTAAAATACTTGATATTTCTGTATAGTTATTTTAACATTCAACATTATTTCTAGATGATAAGTATGTTTTATTTTGCTCTTTTATAAAAATTATTAATTACACTCATACAAGATTAAAATAAAATAAATTTACCAGGATATAGTATGTAGGTACAATGATTCACAAACAATATTTAAAACTGAGTCATATGAAATAACGTTATCCCTTTAAAAAACTTATAATGCTAAGAAGTAAAGTGTTTTATATACGATAATTAACTCTTCTCATTATTCGTTTTATTGAAAAGAAAACGTATAAGTATGTACAGGAAAAAAGGACATTCTATTATATAGTTCGATTTCGGTAAATAAGTTGAACGCACCTGAAAAAGCGGTGCTCCCGGAACTCGCTGAAAGTCGCCTGATCGCAGAAAAATTAAGACTGATGTAGCTGAGAGCGCTCCCAAACTTTCCCTTCACAAATAATTTTCCAGTATAATTTTATCGGGGACTCGGGCGAGCACTATCCGGTCGCAGCAACTTACCCTCTCGTAGGTCAAAGTAACTCTGAGGCTAGTCGAGCCTTGGAAGGTTTCGCGATTCGTTTATGGAAACCCTGCAGCGTTAGCAAATCTAATTAGCCGTCCGAACAACCGACCTGGCTATATACGACACTCTTTTCTATCGATAGGTACTTCTATTACTATTATACTATTATAAAAGGCAAGTTCGGTGAAATGAAACCAAGCAGCGACTAATATTTCTAAGGCATCGAGTGCATTCTTGCGTATAACGGATAAACGATTTTTCAATAATGTAGTAAACAATTAATCTTATTTAATTATTTATTATTATTTTCGCACTGTGTAAATACACATGAGTGAATACTTATATGAGTAGTAAATAGTAATAAATTATAAAAAATATGTAAACAAATAAAATAACTAGCTTTAAACTATAGTAGTGTTATTTAAACTATTTGTTTATTTTTTGAAACATTACAATATTGCCAAAATATTATTTGTAGATTTCGCGTATTACTTATAATTTGTTTATGTATTAACTGTATTGAATTGCTTGCGTTATTTATTTTTTTAGTTGAGCCTTTAAAACTTTTCTTTATCCACACTCAAACTCACAATCACAATCCATTTTAAATCGTTCGACAATTGACATTTTTTAAACTCAACGGATATACGTATTATCCTACATATGATAATGCTATTCTACTTTACCAACACTTACCTATGTCACCTCAATGGCTCAATAGTCAATATATATATACATATATATTGCATCGTTACAGCCGTTACAGGTCACCGTACCACATGGTTGACAGTGTTTATAACCTAAAATGTTCGTAGCACACGTGCAAAGTAATGTTTATACAGTCATAACTAAAAATTTATTATTTAAATAAATTACATTTAATTTATATGATTTAAATAATTTCCCGTGAGCGTTTTCAATAAAAACTGTAAGATATTATTACATTAGATCCTCCACATTACTATTAAAATTCTCTATAATGAATGTTTATTATTTGCAGATTAAAAATGGAAAAAGATTTTAGATTATTTGTAAAAAATTTGCCATTAAATGCGGAAGAGAGTAAATTAAAAGAATTATTTAAAAATTATGTAACTGTCAATAAAATTGACTTGAAAGAAAAAAAGGACCTTGATAATAAAGTAAATAAATTTGCTTTTATAAATGTGACAACAACAGAAAAGGATCTACATAAATGTAAGTTTGCATAATTAACAATATCATATTTAATATTTTTAAAATTAATTCACTATCATAAATTCCATGTAATTATAGGTTTTGGAGAGTTGAACGGAGAAAGAATTGATGGATTTCAAATTATTGTAGAATTAGCAAAAGAAAGTTTTTTGGAACGATTGAAAAGAGAAAGATCTGAAAATAAATTAAAGGCAGAAAATCAACAACAACAACCTATCAACAAGATAAATGAAGATTGTCCAAAAATAGATTCATTAAAAATCATTCATTCTACATCAAAACCAAAACATCAAAAATTTTCTGAAGTAGATTTAGAATTTTCTTTAAATGATTCTCAAATCTCTTTAGAAGAATCTCCAAAGGAGAAAAAGAAAAAAGAACAGATAATTGAAGATCATCAAGAAATAGAAGAATCTTACACACAAGAAATTTTAAATTATCCAAAATCTAATCTCAAATCTAAAAAGATAAACAATTTTGTTGACTTACCTAAAGAAAATAAATCTTTCTCTATTAAAACATACACCAGTGGTGTGACACCTACTAAAACAGAGGTGAAAAAAAAATTAAGGCCCAAACTTCATATAAAATCAGTAGAATTAAATAATAACAAATCAGTTACTTCAACTTTTGCGGAGCCTGTTATTAATGAATCAGAAAAAAAGCGATTAACATCATTGCAGGAAAAAAGAAAAGCTTTTAAACAGCAAGAGCAAGCAATACGAGATGCTTTGAAATTAGTTGTAAGTAAAATCTTTAAATTGATTCAAAATATTGAACAAAATTTACAAATTTTTTTATGAAAAACTCATTTTACAGGATAATAAAAAATTAAATAACAAAATTGTATTTGATGATGATATTGAATTGGAGCATTCAAAGCAAAAAAATGAAAATAATGTAAAAAAGAAAAATGCTCTTTTTGATAGTGATGATGAAGATCAAGAAAAATTTGAATGGAATGAAAAGGAGCTTGATGCTAAAGCTAGTGTTAAGAAGAAGGTTAGTATTTATAATATAATATTAACAAAGTTTAAGGGGTTGTCGTAGCTATTACAGATGACTACATCGTATTTTTCGTTATTCTAATTCAATTTGTAGTTTTTCTGAAAGATTTTATTTAGACTTTATTTAGAATAAGTTAGAGAATAGTGGACAACAAAGATAGTTGATGAAAATTAGGAAATGAAAAAAAAGTGTAATGACTACGATAAACTCTTAATATTTAAAGTCTACTATTTGCTTATGATGTTTTATTATATTTGTATCATTGCTTTTTCAGTTATTAAAATTACAAACGAATTATGGTAATGATAAAAGATTTGTTCTTGATGAACGATTTCTTGATGATGATGAAAAAGGTGAAATCGATGATAAAAGACAAGCAGATACAGATGACCAAAGTATAGTAGATGAGAGAAAATGGCAACTTGATCTTTTAGGGGATGTATTAGGTAGATCAGTGTTACCTCCAATGGCTAATAGCACTGATGCACAAAGAAAGTATGTAGTAAATATAAAAGCTTTATAAAAATGATATCGTAAATTAATTATTAAAATGAAAAATCTTTCTATTAAAGGAAAAATAGGATGATTAGGTATGATCCTACAGCAAGTAATCATCAAGATTTTGAAGTTACAATTGAAAAACAGAAGCAAGAAAAACCTACTAAAAAGAAAAGAAAAATAAGTGTTAGTGAAGTTAAAGAACAAGATTCTATTCCAATTTCTAAAGAATTATTTTATAATGTATCCGAAAATTTAACACAAAGTCTAAAACAGAGTGAAGGATTTAGTTTATTAAAAACATTTGGTCGAGATACTTCAAACGCAGGTAAACATTATTGTTACAAATAAATGCAAAATAAATTTTACAACTAAATATTTAATTTTTTTTAATTTTTAAGATAACAGCAAACCTGAAGCAGACAATGCATCTCAAGAAAATGGAGAAGGCTTTCAATTTAATTTTAGAGGAAAAAATCCGTTTAAGTATGATTCTTCTGATAACGAAGATGATGAAGAAGAAGTAACCAATGAGAATACAAACACAAATTCAGTTAAATTCACTATGTCACGTAAAGAAGATGACCGTTTATTTTTTATTCTTAATGATCCTCGTTTCCGCGGTAAGAAAATGCGACAAAAACCTTTTCATAGTATTTAATTATGAAAAAATTATATCATTTTATTTATGAATTTTAGAAGCTGAACAATTTTTCAAAACCCAATCAACATGTGAAGAAGGTGCATTCAAAAACAGAAGACGTGAATTAAAAGAAATAGTTCGTTCGAAAATTCGTAACAATTTAAAGAAAACCGTTCCTTGGAATAGGAAAAAAATCCGTCGAGTACAGAAAAAACGATAATGATAATATGTCGATTACGTTTTTATATGTTGAAGTTTAACAATTGTAAATTAACTGTATATAAGTACAATATATATTTTTTGTTATTTTTTATGATTTAATTTGATCATCTTTTTTGTTCACATAATTCATTACGCATTATACATTGCCAATCAAGTGATTTGTACAAAAATTTACTCTTAATACATAATCGTAAACAAATTATTTTCCCATCAGCTTTTTTTATTTTAAAACATTTTTCCACTGTAAAGTCTTGGACAATTTCTGTCAAGTGAGTCGCCAAAATCTGTGATAAATAACGTTCGTAAATTTGTGGTATTTGAAATTTTGCTTAATTTTTTAAAAAGACATAGCGATCATATTTATTTAATTAAATATTTACTTGTCTTTATCACATTCATCGTATTTATATCATATTTATTATCTATCAATTTATTAAGAATAGTATTATTAAATTATTTTTCGAGAATTCTTTCCTAAAAAGTTTTAAATCTAAATTAGTTGAATTGACTACCTATTTTACCGTCATTTTCAAGGAATTAACACAGAATTTGACTGATATGTTGAGTCCTAAGATTATGCAGATCAAGTTTTAGCATACATATTGTTTATTAATGCATTTTTCAGTTTTTTATCGGGCTTTAAAGAAACAAAATTTTGTTAATTTATTTTTTTAAATGTTACATTTTTCCCTTAAGTTTGGAAAATATTAAAAAGGTACATTTGACGTAATCGAATAATAGCTTATAATCGTGCTTGTGCAATAATTTTTTATTATACAATAATAGTTCGTTGCACGATTTTTCAACTTAAAAAGCAGTGTGGAATTATTCTACGAATTCATTTGCGCTTGTTTTTCTCGAAAGTTCGATAATACGGTATAATGAATTTAAGTATTTTTATATTGGGCATCCTATGTTCCCATACTTGGGCTCATTACCATGACCATCACCATGACCATGACAAACATACAAAAGTCTGTAAGTTTTTCAAAGTATATAAAAGATATTTTCATATTTAAAAATTAAATTTGTACTTTATTTTTCGAAGAATGTATTAAAAGTAATATATAGAAGATATATTTATTCTACATGAAATATTATCTGAAACTTAATTCATTACTTTAATTAAATAATTGTAGATTATGGTGTTGCAAAAAGCCAAAAAGACTTCAATTCTTTATGGGTAAGTAAATGCACATAAATGAATCGTAGGGTGGTGGCACTATAGTGGTCGGCCATACCCTAGTTGTCGGACATTTTCGTTGTAAAAAGTTGAAATAATTAATCGTTCAATAATTATGAACAATTTAGCGGATTTCGTGAATTACGAGGAAATTTTTCCTCGTCCTTGGTTTAGAATTTATATATTTTTTTTCTGCTTTCAAATAAAATTAGTAAACGAGGAATTCGAACGGTATTTATAAAATGAATAAATTAATAATTTTTTTTAGATTGGAGTATTATAAGTATCCGATAGAAATCTTAAACAAGTAATTTAGAATTTTCATCGAGTAAACGCAATACTCTTCCAGTAAAGGGCTTTTAAAAAATTGTTTTTTAGTACTACTACCAATTATTTAAAATAGTTAGATACCTATTTATTTATTCATCGAACCAATTAATTACACAAAATAACATTAACCAATTTTGCGTAAATGATTATAACAATGCGACAACTGGAAGAGGTATAACTTTGCAATATTTAAGAGTGTCTCATAAATTTAAACGCAAACCGAATAAATAACTAAAATGCTAATTACCTAGCGAGGCAAACGCTGAAAACCCCTAAAGGCAATTTCTCACATCTTAAAAGAACAAACGAATTCCTCCGGGTAACACTAACCAATTATTAACTCATGCATTTGCCTATTTATTGATCTTTGTGGTTTTGTTCCCTTATTTATTTATTTTTTCTCTTTCTTCTCTTCTCCCACGGATAAGAAAACAAAATGTCATTATTGAATCATTCGTCACACAGTTACACACAAAAATAAAATTTGCTAAACTCTTAAATCGTAAAGTAGAAGCTATTTACTTCGCGATCACTGCCTTAAAGCTCGAAATTTTTTATTTATTTTAATTGAGAATCGTGAAAGAAAAAGTAGCCGAGAACTAAATTAGGTGACTGACCACTGTGCTTTTACCCTATATCAAATCGGTTTATAACAACAGAGAAAATGTATTTATCAATGCTTTTGGTATATTATGATATTCGATTTAAAAAAATGAAAAATTTACTATATTCTTATATAAGAGATTATAAAAAACAGGTAAGGGTAGTACGACATATGGATCAAAAAATACTTTTCATAACGAAATAATCATCTATATTTCAATACATTTATATAAAAATTTTCTCAGCTTTAGTATAAAATCTATTTTATTTAAAAATATTATATTACAAAAATATTAAACGCTATCATAAATTTATTGAAAAAATTATTATAGGGAAAATACATGCGCGTACCAGTCTATACTGGCTATTTCAATCCAAGTACTTTCTACGGATACACTTACAACGGATATCCATATTATCAAGCAAAATACGGTTACAAAACCGGAACCGGTACTTCCAATAGATACTATGGATCTACCGGCACTAGGTAATACAAATTTTTATACAAAATAACAATACATACATTTACTTACTAGTTTATGGGTATTTTTTAAGAGCATTCATTTTGTAAAATTATGAAACAAAGTTACAAAAAAAGTTCTAATAATATAATTCGTCTAAAAAATTTCAATATTAAATGATTTCGCTAATAAAAATTCAGAATAGCAATAAATTTTCAATTTCGGGATGGAGGAAACTTTTTATTATTTATTTTTTTTTTAAGTTTTGCTTGTTAAGCTTAACTATCAATTCTGTTTTTGTTTAAAATTCGACGATCCTAATTCAATCAAAAGATTGAGTTAATAAATATACGGTAAAAAAAGAATGTAACGAAATACTTTCGAAAATTTATTCCAAACTTACCAAAATATGAATTAAAAAAAAATCAACTAATTACTCTTATCAGCGTACGAAAAAGAAATATATTAAAAGGGGCGCCACACATGATCTAGTAACTATTACGCAGTTTTGAGGCTGTATAAAAAGAAATACTTCGAATTATATACAAATACAAATATAAAAACTCTCGTACTGCAGGTGGAGTATTGTAAAACTTAGGAGTGGGCATTCCTCATTTTTTGTAGTATTTCTGTTTAGGTATGATAAATTTACTCACGAAAGGGGCCGCAGGAATATGTTTTCTAGATTTTAATGAAACTCCGTGAAATGTTTTTATGCAATAAATGAATGGATACGAGTCTGTGTTTTTGCGTATATATAGGCCTTATTATAGTGTAACAAAGATATACATAAGCATTTTTCTAAAAATCTATGGATAAAATAGATGTTTTCAGAAACTTAAATAACTTTTCTTATCTAAGTCAAGAAAAAAAATCTAGGGTTCATAATATGAAAATCGGAAGGAATTAGAGCTTTAATTTAAGACTTCTTAAATCGAAATTCTTTATTTATCAAAAATTGTGATTTAAGAAAAAGTGTGATTCCAATATATCTACCTAGTATACCTAGTATACAAATTACGTGTATTTCAATGCTTTTGTTAATAGGTAATCTTTTACATTGATTTTATTATCCCACTTCAATTACACGTAACTTTTGAATAAATAAAGATTTTTTAATATAGCCCCATAAGTCTTGAATTAGAGCTTTCGATCACTTTATATTTTCGAAGTTCTCTGAGTTCCCGAAAATATCTACTCCCCCTAAATTTTTTGTAAAATACTCATATTTTGTGCATAAAATCATTTTCCGGAGTTTATTATTGCTGCTGTTTATAGTCTTTAAAGACTAGGCATTAGACCTCGATAATAAATGTCTATATAATATGTTTAAGAAATCTATTTGTTTAAATTCCCGCCAAGCTCTAAAAGTATTATGCAATTCTGAAGTCTGGATTTAAAATACCTATATCTGCAACATTTTCGAGAATGTTTTTCACACTCTTCTATTCATTTTACAAAGTCAAATCCATGTATGCAAATAAAATACCATTGCTAATTATGTTAGCTAGACTCAAAGTTGCACTTGCTCTAGTTCAGGGCACGATTCATATATCAATAGAATTTCAGTCCAATATCTCCTTCGTTTGTGAGTTATATCAGTGACGCAACATTTTATTACTTTAAAAATCACGTTTTTCTTTTAAAATCACATTATTTCCCTAAAATTACTTCAACCGTAACACACAACGCAGAAATCTAAAACAAATTATGTGTTCTTTACGAATATGCGACCCGTGTATTTTTTATTTATTTTTTTTGAATTTCGAAAAAATAATTTTTTAATATTCAATTTTTGGTTTCGCATATGTGTCTACGATCTCCATAAAGTCCATAAATATGATATAGAAAAGATGCATAGGTTCAAGAGCGTCGTCAGTTTGTATAATTTTTTAGTGCTCTTACTAACGAAATTCTATCAATATTTTGAAAATTCGCTTTTATTAAAAAATTTACTGAATATTATTAGATTAATTTCAAAATTGAACTCGTACAACGCTAGGACCGGCTTCATGTATAATGTATACGTATCTACAAAAGTTCAACCCAAAATCGTTTTTATGAGTTTTACGTGATACAAACTTTTGTCACATATACGTATGTGAGGAAATCTCAAAAAAAGTAGCACTTATCGGGAGTTCAAAATGTTAAAAATTTTTTTTGAAGACACACCTTCGGGACAAGGTTTATTTCATTTGATAGGTCACAATATATACGAAAACGCTCGTGTTCCATCAAAAATTAGGTGGAGACACCTTTTTAGAACAAAATCCATTTTTCTTATGGG